>JAQBSW010005478.1:0-57113 GCA_029291075.1 Eudiplozoon nipponicum | reverse complement strand
CGAAACGTGCCAGATGGTTAGTAGTCATGTAGTTAGTTAATTAAATATGCACAGTGAATGGAGAAACCGTGTTTTAACATCAAAAGTGGACATTGCAACTGCGGCCAGTCAGACGTCGCGCTCGAATAGTCTTCTAAATAAAACGAGTGTTTCATTAGTAAACATTGGTTGCGCGAGTGCAGTAATATTAATTACTTTAATCAAGGTTGTGATCTTGATATAAACACCTGTCCCCTAATGTACATATATTTGTCAGTATAAAATAAGCATCATGTAGTTTGAGAAGGCAATCCATCCAGTAGACTGGTTTCGTCTTTATTGGGAACTCATTACGTACTCTCCAGAATTTGCCGCGGACAGGGCTCAAACTTGTTTCGGTATCTGGTGCTGTAACCACTGAGCCAACCTGACGCACACTACATACAATTTACATTTATATACTAACTAAAGATTTTGTTTAGCCTTTTCTTTAGATGGAGCCCATATGGCATCCATTAAGACCTGACTTTCCAACTAACCATCCGCAATCTGCCATTATAGCACAGACACCATGCTACATGGAGAAGTGGCATTAAAGCAAACATTTATATAATTAAACGAACATTTGTTGCGTGGGCGCTGTAATAACAATCACTTTAATCAAGGTTGCGATCTTGATATGAACACCTGATTCATTAAATACATACATTTATCAGTATAAACTAAGCAATTTAAAGTATAGAAATGGCAATACATCTCGTATTCCGGTATCATCCTTATTGGAGACTTATCACGCACTGTCCATAATTTGCCGCGGACAGGTCTCGAACCTGCTTCGTATTTTGTTGATCCAAATAATTACATATTTATGCTTACACTTTGAATATACCTGCATATAAATTTCACAATTGTAAATGCTTATTTAGTTTAATATAACTTGTAAAATAAATGTTAACTCTCGTGCAAATTATCATATTTATGATAATTAAGATATATATGCCTTACACAACTTTCCCTTCTCTTTATCGCTTCATGTTCACTTAACTCACAGTTCGCCTAATCAGAACCATTACTCTACCAATTTCCCGATTTGCTCGGATAATCGGTGAATATACTGCGCAATTTGTAGAATCCTCTGACGTGATACAAGAATACCTCGAGGCTCCGGCAGAATATGTACGGCTAATGGAGCAACGCATCTCAGAGCTTGTAAGTAATTTTTTTATTTCAAAGATGCCTCTAAACAGCACGCCCACAAAAAAGAAAGGTATACAACAGTCCGAAACAAAATATATTTTGCAACGTAGTGTATGCTTTAACAAAGACTGATATATATATATATATATATATATATATATATATATATATAATGTCATTTCCATGTGCAAAATAAAAATATCATATGCATGAATCACACACTTGCATTTACCAGTAATCAAAGAGAAACAACAGTTAATATCGTTCTCAATTATTATTTACCCATATCAAATTGTCGATCAACTTACGTAGGCCGATCGGCAGACGATTAATACCTCGTTGGAAAAACATTGCAAGCTAAACGCTGTTCCATATATATATAATTAGGAAGAATATATATATTCATATATATTTTTTAGTGTAATAATTAATGATGAATATTCTTTCTTTTTTTGAGTAAACAAGACGGGTGGTAAAACTGCTTTCCTGAGTTGTAAGACGTATTCTTCTTCGGCGTTATATAAGACAGGTATCACGCTGGTATTCTAATTAAATAATTAAATGAATATTTGTTGCGCGGTCAGTGATAACACATACATCAATCAAGCTTCCGATCTTGATATAAACACCTGATCCATTATGTGCAAACATTTGCCAGAATAAATTAAGCATTTCATAGTGTTGAAACGGTAAATCGTCCAGTTGACCGAATTCGAAGACTATACATTAATTTTATTCTTTATCACTATTCTAACAACCTAAATGATTAAATACTGTTTGTTGCGGAGAACTAATGTATATGCAAGTATGTATTAGGTGTTGCGAACCTAGTAAAAAATTAGTTCAGTTGTGACCAGAAGGATAAACCAGAGGCAGCACGAACGGAAAGCATAATCTCATGCACATCCGTTTCGTGCTAATTGGCGACTCATCAGTAGGAGCCGGTATTACGCCCTTTAACCACTATATATTTGGTCGAAGAATGTGGAATAATAGGACGGTACCTAAATGAATTAAATAGCAATAAATGACTAAATAGACGTAAAAAATACTCATAGTTATATAAATTGTAGTAGTAATAAAAGTAATAATAATATTAACCAAAATAATAATAATACTAAAACCAACAACAATATTAACATATAATTCACATTTTTCTTCTGCGGAGCAATTGATAGCACATGTAGGTCGGTAAAATCTTGAATCCTTTGCATTTCCAGGTGCACAAATTGTGTTTGGCATTGAATGATTGGTTCTCAATTGTCCCTTCCCTCAGTTGACCGGATTCGAAGACTATAAATTAATTTTATTCTTTATCACTATTGTAGCAACCTAAATGATTAAAAAACAATAATTGAATAAATAAACGTAAAGAATACTCGTAGTAATATAAATAGTAGTAGTAATAAAAATAATAATTATATTAACAACAATAGTATAAATATAATTTCACATTTTGCTTCCGCGGGACAATTGTTAGCACTCGTAGGACGGTAAAATCTTTATTCCCTCAGCTGCTTGTCTGAAAATGACTTTATAACTAGATTTTCCGGATTTTTACTAAATTTTCGGGACTTCATATGCAGACCCAACTTTAGGGATGACACCACACTCACAGGAAAAAAATCTACTTGTGGAAAATGTGGTATCCTCATTTAAAAAGGATCTATTGATAGCACATTTGCCACAACTTGTTTTTTTTACTGTGAGTATAGTGTCAACCCTGTAAATAGGATTTGAAATGAAGTCCCGAAAATTCGGAAAATCGGTTTTCAACGTCATTTTCAGAAAAGCAGTCGATGAAAGCTTTTAGAATGAAGGAACAAGTGAGAAACCATCAATCAAGGCCAAATAAAATCAGTGCATCTGGAAATGCATAGGAGTCAAGATTTCTCCGACCTATTATGAGTGCTGTCAATTGTCGCGCATAAGAAAGATGCCGAATTACATTTAAAAATAATGACAGCGCTGCGCAAATTAGAACAAACATCAAACAATATTATTAATTATAGTAAAAATAATAATAATAATAATTATGATTATGATTAAAATGATAAAAATAATAACAGTAGTAGTAATAATTATAACTATAAAATTTATGACAATAGTAATAATAGCAAGTATGTATTAGTTGTTGCGAACCTAGTAACAAGTTAGTTCAGTTGTGACTAGAAGGATTATATATTGAGTTGAATGATGTCACGATTATCTCAAAAAGTGATAACTGATATCGATCAAGGCCAGAGTGTATGGTTTAACTGGAGTAACAGGTGTTCGGAAATAGTTGTTGTAATATATATCCATATATATATATATATATATATTATATATTTATATATATATATATATTATATAGAGTGAGTTAGCGTTGTAGTCGTATTTTCGAAGACTTATATGATGTTAACTTCCCTACTGCAGGTATACAAATTCGTCTAGGAGATTGTAACGTCCTATTATCCCACATTCCTCACCCAAATATATAGTGGTTAAATAGCGTAATACCGACTCCTACTGATGAGTTGCCAGTAAGCACAAAACGAATGTGAATGAGATTGTACTTTCCGTTCATGTTGTCTTTGGTTTATCCTTCTGGTCACAACTGAACTAATTTGTTACTAGGTTCGCAAAACCTAATACACACTTGCATATACATTAGTTCTCCGCAACAAACATTTTACTACAGTAATAATAGCATCCGTATTTAACTTTAACATGCCATCTTAATGTAAAGCACATGAACTTGTGTCCATAAATTTAACGAAATCTAAAAATACATAAAACTATTCAGATAACAAGTTGGTAATCAGTTACTATAGTAACCATTGATTACATCGACTAGCTCTGTCATTATCCTGGACGAAATAACATTACTTGCGCCAGCCAATTTCATATTTATTGGCGATTAACTTAATTTCAAACGAACCACATTTTGATTATCATAATTTTCAAACTTATGTACTACAGCTGCACACCCCCAAAATCGGTTATCTAAGCAAATATCCGTTTCAAATCATACATTTAACTATTCAAAATTTCTATCACAGTATCGATTAGGTTTTGCTCTCAAATCCTACGAAAATTGGTCATACCAGCAAAACTTCTAGTATTAGTAGCAGCAGTAATTTATTAACTAAAATCAGTATTAGTATTACTATAAACATAAATAGTAGTTTCAGAATTAGTAGAATAGTAGTACTAGCGTAGTTGCTAAGTGGTATAAATAGTCGTATTGCTTTCATAACCCTCCAATCCAGTAATTAAAGCGCCTGTCGCAAGTAACCTTGAGATTTACCTTGTTTAAAAGTGACTCCAGTCATGCTTCAGCCTACATATCTCAAGGAAACTGCATCGTCCATCAGTCTCACATTACTTGACAAACTCTTGGGGGTGAAAGAGAGGTAGTGTCAGCTCCTAACTATGAGAAGCCTGTTACCATAAATTCCAAGACTGCCTGTGATTCGACAGTTTATTCATTTTGGATGCGGTATATACTTATGGTCCAATAAGAACCAATACAATACTAATTAAGCAATACCTACTGCATAATTTTAGATGTGTTGTTTCTGCGCACCCATGTGCATCGAAATACTCTTTATCCAATTAGATGATGTCACTATTATTAAAGAAACGTTATACCGGATGCCGATCGAGAAGAGATTATGCTGCTTGGCTAACGAAGAAGATGTTCAGAAAGGTGGCGAGTGTACTTCAACTCGCTTTGAGAAAGTGTAATAAAACTAATTTTCAACTTTGCTCATATAGGAATATTGTTTCGAAGAGGCTATAAAACAGTTCCCAGAACACTCTAATAGTATTATCGCTTTGTTATAATAGGCTTAATTTATTGAAAAGATATGGATCCAAGTAAGGCTGAAAACTTGACGACTAAAAGGAGGCGCAGGTTTTCGCTAAAAATGTGCAATTGATTTTGACTTTTTCCTAATTTAGTTAGGGAAAGTGATTTCTTCGATACGATAAAAAATTTTATATCATCTTGTGTATGATTTGTAAACACAGAATGAAGCACTGCCTGCGATCGATCTAAGCAAGTCGTCTGAACACGAAATTACAGTTTTTGATTATTTACTTAATGGAAACTTGGTGGAGGCTTTTAGAACGTTGACAAGATCCAGATTGTGGAGCGCCAAATTCAATGAGGTGAAAAACATTTTTAAAGGAAGGTTTCCAGTACCAAAACAAAACGCAGAATGTAACTATATGTTTTGGTTCACGTGTCTGGTATATCCACAACTATGAACATCAATAAAAAATGAAGGATATATCATTTTTGAACATAAAAAGTATTATTAATTGTAATTAACACAATAAAGAATAATATTTTTATTACTGAAATTTGTTTGTTATTTTGCCTAAGTAAAACAGTAAAAGTTTGGAAAAATGCATTTTGAACTTACAAAATATCAACAATTAATAATTTTGATTAATAAAATGAAATTAAATCAGTAGGCTGGTTTCGTATTTATTTATAATTATTAATGTAATATCCAGAAGTTACAGCGGACAGTCCTCGAACTTGGGCACGTCTGCTTCAGAATCTATGACTCTAACCATTGAGCCACTCTGTCGCATACTACATGAAAAATCAATTATATTCGAAATATTGTTTCTTTAATTAGACTAACCTTCAGGTGCTAGTCACACACAATGTCATTATAGTACAGACATTAGACTACCTGTACTTACTACTTACTTACTTTACTGCGGCTGACTCCTTTTGGAGGATAAGCCGGCTCCATATTTCATGGAGTTTCTTGGGAATTTGGTACAAGTGGTGTCCCCTCACCACTCGGCTTTTTGATCGAGGATGCACCTCTAGCCTTTGCACATCCAAGCGCAGTCTGCAAGGTAGCAGTAATATGCATGGTTGCCGGTGGCTGTTGAGAGCTCATTCGCCATTCGGAAGTACGGGGTACTGTCCAGGAGTCCATGTAATCCTGTGGCTGTTGAACCCTTTTGTGGCGGGGAACACACGCCGAGTCATAGTGCCGTCGTCGGGCTCATGTGGTATTTTATAGGAGATCCGATTGCCGGTCGGAAATCCACCACGCCCTGGTGTCACTACCTGTGGAAGTAGAAATTAATTGCACATTTATGTAGTAAAATTATCATTGCTTGCGCGAACGATTATAACAAGTATTTAATTGAGGGTTTCAATCTTGATATGAACATTATACACATTATATATAAATACATTTATTAGTATAAATTGAGCAATGAGGAATGAAGAAAAGGTATTTTATCCAGTAGACCGATTTCGTCCTTATAGGAAACTCTTCATATACTGTCAATAACTTGCCACGAAAATGGCTCGAACCACAGCACGTCTGCTGAGAAATCTGTGACTCAAACCACAAAGCTACTGTTTGTTCTATAAAGGCAGAATTGGAATCGCTCCTTGGAACATTAGGTATAAAGGGATACCAAATAGGCTCCATTTAAACGACGAAGTGATTAGTGCATAACTTAAATTGTGTGTAACATGCAGCAGGGTGGCTCAGTGGTTAGAGTCACATATTCCAAAGCAGACATGCCCAGGCTCGAGCCTTAGCCGCGGAAAGTTCTGGGCAGTACATGAAGAGTTTTCAGTAACGACGAAACCCGTTTAATACACCAATTGTCTTTTCTGCATTACACAATACTTAGTTCATAAACGCAGTCGCATACTGAAATAAAACACAGTCATGAGATTATAACAATGTAAACGAGCTTCCTCGTCATGTAAAATATTTGTATTTCTGATCAGCACATCATTACCACTACCTAGAGCATTGCCAAAATTAGAATCTTCTGCTGTGTGCCCGACGTACTTGACGAGTTAACGACCAAACTGGTGTTCTTGATAATTTTTCTAGGCACCCCTAATCAATGTTTAGTATATATTGACGACATGGTTAGACTCAAAATCATGTCCTAAATATTGACCTAATTTCACTTCCCCAGGTGATATATTATCTAAACTAAAATGGTAGATTGGAATGGCTAGTTAGAACAGTAGATTAAAAGTGATGTCAAAAAGGTCAAAAAACATATTTGGGAAATTATGCTACGTTGACTTCATAATAACGATGATATATATATATATATATATATATATATATATATATATTTACTTATTACAAGGAGCATTCACAAAAAGTAAGACTACGCAGAAGCATTTCAAATAAAATTCTAAATCAATCCATTTTGAAGACTCTGTGATGTTGGGTACTGTAATGTTTTCCTCTGAATCAAAATACCCTGTGTATGGATGCATTTGGAAGGCCTGCATACCAATGATGAGCGACTAATGAGAATTAAACTTTACAAACTTACTATAATCACGATTGTGAGCTTGATATAAACACCTGTCCAATTATGTACATATATTTGTCAGTTTAAAATAAGCATCATATAGTTTGAATAGGCAATTCATCCAGTAGACCGGTTTAGTCCATACAGGCAACTCATCACGTATTTGCCAGAATTTTCACATTTACTTTACATACTTGCTTGAAATTAGACGATGATTGTCATCTAAATCCATGTTGCTTACAAAAGGATAAACAGAATAATGGAAAGAAATCTTTAAAGCATAAATAGCCCAATTCATAATTACGCTTCCTTATTCTTACTATTTATTCATCGAAACAACATGTGGCCCATTTTAACGCCAAAAAATGATAATAACTACATTTGATTTAAAAGAAATGAATGATTATAATTTCATATGTTAACTCTGGTAATTTAATAACAAACACACACATATTTAAACGGAAAAATGTAGGATGTACGTGCACAGGTGTAGAGATACAAAGATGAATATCGAAAAACATTACACACGCGACATAATTCATTGAAAATGCATTTTTGAACACATAAAGACAAACAAACATTTTTAATTTCAGCACTACAATGCAAATAATATGAAGGTCAAATCCAATTTATAATACTTCAGTCGGTAAAAGAGGCAATACTTCTTAATCGCCTTAATTACAATTAACAAATGCAATTAAATTTGCCATAGAAATATTTTCAGTGCCTTTTTGCATAGTTCTAATCCAGATAAGATCTGTTAAAGTTGTAGCCGCATACTCCGATTTGCCTTCCCACATCTTTGCGCAAAATTACAGGTACATTGAGAGATTAACAAAACAATAAATATGCGTAACCTTTATCTAACAACTGATAAAATATCTCGTCTTGATAGCTAGGCTGAATATTTAAAATATCGAGTTACTTGAGCGCATGCATCTGTTCCTATCACAACACTACACCTGTATCAACAGCATGAAACGCTAATCTGGAGCAAACATCATAATTGGAAATACGGAATGCAAGCTCATTTCATAAATATGGCAAACCTGCGATGATCTCATTCCGACTTCATGTAAGGATAGTGGCAATATTATTTGCAAGGATTTGATTAATTTTTCGATCTATACAGAATGAGGAGACTGATCTGGTGGATAGGAAAAAGTCTATCATCATTCTTATCTTAGAAATAAGTCAATCATAATTGGTGTCCAGATCATTTTATTCAATCATCTTAAGCTGTTCCTGTCCTTCGCGTAAATCGCATACCACAGAAGAACGGGTCCAAATCTGGTTTAGACGCTGTTGTGTGCATCATATTTTTGCCTTTAGACAAGTTTTTGAACAAAAACCTGTATATCAGCATTCCACAATACCCGTTATGGTACACTTCAAGGCTGCATTTGACTCAGTGGATCGCGATGTACTATTCGATATTCTGTCGAAATTTGGTACGCTCACCAAATATGTAAATATTCTACGCGTTCACTACACAAAAATTTCTCTTCGTTAAATACTGTTTGTTGCGAAGACCTAATATATATGCAAGTATGTATTAGGTGTTGCGAACCTAGTAACAAATTAGTTCAGTTGTGACCAGAAGGATAAACCAAAGGCAGCATGAACGGAAAGTATAATCTCATGCACATTCGTTTCGTGCTTACTGGCGACTCATCAGTAGGAGCCGGTATTACGCCCTTTAACCACTTTATATTTGGTCAAAGAATGCGGAATAATAGGACGGTACAATCTCCTAGACGAATGTGTAAACCTGCAATAGTGATGCTAACATCATATAAAGTCTACGACAATGCGACTTCAACGCTAACTCACACTATATAATATATATACCGAGTCTGTAAAGGATACTAACACTATGGCTATTGTGTTAGTAACCGATACCAACATTATTGTACCGAAAAGGTACCTGGTACTAACACTATGGTTTCCGAGTCGGTACATGATACCTACCTGATGGATATAAATTTATGCTAAAGTTCACCCAAATTGAAAATTACAACAATTTCCGAACACCTGTTACTCCAGTTAAACCATACACTCTGGCCTTCATCGATATCAGTTATCACATTTCGAGGTAAGCATGACATCATTCAACTATATATATTACAGTTAAATACTGTTTTTTGCGAAGAACTAATATATATGCAAGTACCGTCCTATTATTCCACATTCTTCGACCAAATATATTGTGGTTAAATTCTGTTCGTGTTAGGGTATACAAGAGATAATCATGCAATTTTATTACAAGCACTTTTGTCCGTCATGCATTTTATGCGTAATTTTATAATAGACGTCATTTTATAAGAAATTCTTCTGTGCGTTGAGGATGCACGCGTAGAAATTATTTCTGGCGGTAAATTTGTCGATCTTCCACAAGCAGACGATATTTTATTAATAGTTGGCAATCGATATTCTTCAGAGATCTCCTTAAAATGATTAGCAGTCGAAGTTCTGCCTTTTTTTATGAAATTGACACCTTCTAAATGTAAGATACTTCAACAAGATGATCCATCACTCACTTCAACTATACCATTCCAAAATGAAGATTTGATATAGTTGATAGGTTTACACATATTGTTGTTTAGATCAATAGCTCAAGAAATATGATTGAAGAGTTGAACATAAGAATCGTGAAAGTTATAACAGCTTACTTCAAACTTTGTCATTTATGAAAAATGTAAATAGTTCACTCTTCCTTAAAGGTTGTGATTCCAATGCATTTCCACATTTAGTGATGCTATACGTTAGAAAACCTTGGTCATTTAGGGTCCAAGATCGTAAGCGTTTACTGGCATTCGAAAACCGGCGCTTTAAAAGCATAACACATGTAGAATATCAACAAAAATAGGCAGATTTGATATCCGTAGAAGTATTTTTGACTCAACCAACAAACATTGATAGTTAGACAATCAAATATCAATCCATCCGTCACGGTCTACTTTGACGTCAAATTCAATTGCCCAGTAAAGCATTATATTCTCAGCCAGGAGTGGATTGGCGTAAAAATCAAGGAGAACAGATTTTGACATGAAATAAACAGCTATAGTACCCTATAATCAAATACAGTGGTATAGGATGCGTTGGTCTACCTGAGTGGAGTCCACGTGCGCATTTGCTGGAAACCCTGCGCGAGATCGCATCGAACGAAGCTCAGTGACGGTCACGTTGCAGATTAGTTGCATAATAATTTTCTTCATAATTTTTTTTATTTGTGCGGAATTAACTGAAAAGTTTGGCTGTGTTTATGAAGCGAAATGTTTAAAATTGTAAGACAACTGTATTGTCGATGTCACCTTGACTTATAGTTAACCATCTGATCTAAAACCTTATCTCAAACCCCATGAATTCTAAATCGAAGTAATACAAGAAGTACCACCATAAGAATTATTAGAATTAGCATTAGTTGTTGTTGTGGTTGTTTTCGTTGTCGTTGTGGTATTAGCAGTATTAATAACAATATCATTAGCTAGATTAAGAGTAGCAGTAGTAGCAGCAGCATCAGTTGTAGTAAAAATAGTAGTAATAGTAGCTTTAGTAGGATATTAGTAATAATAGCTTGAATGAACAATCATTGATTGCGTGGGTGGTGGTAACATTTCCGTAAATGTTTGCGAGCTTGAGGTAAATACCAATTCCATATTATTTAACCAGTCGTCGAAAAACACAGCAAACGTGTGAGTGACGGCCGTTTTGCTGTTGTTCGACGACTGGTTAATTACATATGGGATTGGTGTTTATTTCAAGATAGAAATTTGATTTAAAAAATATTAATAGTATAGTTGCTAAGTTGTATATATAGTATTTATTTCATGCAGCTCGAATCTAGTTATGAATTCACCCGCAGTCAATTAACATCAGATTCTCTGTCTGAAGCGGACACCAATAATTCACAAAAGCGACTGCGTCTATTCTCGTTCTAGCAATACTTGAGAAATTCTGGTTGGCATATGAGGAATTGTCGACTAAAATTAATGGCAAGCCAAATAGCAAATGCCAATGGTATTAGAAGTACGCTTTATTCTTACTGTGTCATACACTTCTAAACCAATAAGAACTAATTTAATATAAATTAAGCCATACCTAATGCATAATGGTAGAGGTGCTGATTCTGCGCACCAAAGATTATCGAATCACTCGTGAAATAATTTAATCAAAGATGCGAACTTGAAATAAACACCTGACCCATTCAGTACATCCATTAGTCAGCATAAATTAAGTATTTTATAGTGTGGGGAGGCAATTCATCCAGTAGACCAATTTTCGTTCAAAGAAATAAATGTTCTTTACAAAACCACTTCCCTACGTAGCACGGTGTTCTTCTATAATGACAGACTGAGGATGGTTATTTGTAAGTTCAGGTCTAAAGGAATGCCATATAAGCTCCACCTAAAGGATAGGTTAACCAAGAAACATTATTTAGTATGTAGCAGAAAATTGCGTGTAGTTTGCGGAAGCGTGGCTCAGTGGCTTGAGTACCAGATTCCGAGGCAGACGTGCCCAGGTTCAAGTCCTGCCCGTGGCAAAAGACAAAACCGGTCTACCGGAAGAATTTCCTTCTCTACACTATACAATTCTTAGTTTGCACTTACATATGTAAGTAATTAATGGGTGAGGTGCTTATATCAAGATCGCAACCATGATTTAGATTAATTGTTATCACTGCCACGTGTAATTATGCTCTTAAACTAATTGGATGATTTCAGCATTAGTATAAATACGTTAAACCGAATGTTGTTCGAAAACAGAGCATTCTGTGTTTCATAACAAAGAAAATGATGACCAGATTGGTTTCTAACCAATTTTAATCCGCTTTGAACATTGATATTAAAAAATATTTCAATTCTGTTCATGTCGAAATATTGTTCAGTGGGGGCCGTAAACAATTGACCGCAAAACATACAATATTCGCTTCGTTACTATAAGCCTTGTTTATTGATTTGATTTGGATCAATGACAAGCTGTTACCTCGACAATTAGAAGATTGCACCGGTTTTCCGCAAGCAAAGTTCAATTTTATTTTTATCCTTCACTTATTTACACACAGAAGGGAGTTTCTCGAAATAGATAATAAATATTTGTTCATTTTCGGTATATTTTGATAACACAGAGTGAAGCGTTGCCTGCAATCGATCTAAGCAATTCGCCTGAGAATGAAATAACGGTCCTGGGCTATTTACTAAATGGAGACTTGGTGGAGGCTTTCAGAGAATTGACGCGATCCAGGCTGTGGGAGGCCAACTTCTATAAGACGAAGAACGTTTTTAATGGCACAATTCCATTGCCAAAACAAAATGCAGAACACAATTATAACAACTGGCGCACATTTATTTTGAATTAACAACAGTGATAAAAACAACAGTGAAAAATTTGTCATTCTTAACCATTTTTGAAAATAACTATTAAAACGCATTCCTTATAATAAATAATACTTTTAACATTGGACTTTTTTATGGTGCTTAAATAAAGCAAAGAACCTTTTGAAAAATACACTATAAATATTCGATACAGGAACTTTTAATTACAATAAAAATTTAAACTTTTGCGAAAAGGAACAAGTTATATATATATATAATTATTTTACTTTATTTTATTTTAATTACAATAAAAATTTAAACTTTTATGAAAAGGAACAAGTTATATATATATATATATATATATATATATATATATATATATATATATATATATATATATATATATTGAATGTAATTCTAATGTCTACCAATCAGGTTAACTTCCGAATATAGGCATTACTGTAAGCGCTAGCACATACGTAAAATCTCTCTCTCTCTCATAAGCATATAACCAAACATAAGCTCATGGCCGTATAACACAGTAAACAAACTTCGTCCACATATCAAATATTTAGATTTCTGTGCCGCAGACGATGAGCTATCCACCGAAATATTTAAGTGACCAGAAGCGAGATCCACTACTGGAGACACGATTTCAGTTATCGTAAGGGAGAAAGTATAAATATACAAATGCAAATATCGTCCAACTGACAACACACAGACTTCATTTGTTTACGTTCAAATAAATAAATATACACCAACATTGGTTGCGCAGTCAGTGATAACAACTAATTAAATTAAAGTTGCAATCTTGATATAAACATTAGGTCAATTACATACATATGTCTTCAGTATAATCTAAGCACTGTATAATGAAGAAACGACGATTCATCCAGTACACTTGTTTCGTCCTTATTTGGAACTCATCGCGTACTGTCCAGAATTTGCCAAAGACAGAGCTCGAACCTGGGCACGTCTAATTCAGAGCTTGTTTATATAACCACTCAGCTATCCTGCCATATAGTCCCCAAATAAACGAAAGGCTAATGAAGAAACATTAATCAGTATGAAACTGAAAACAATACATAGCGTGCGGCAAGGTAGCTCAGTGGTTAGAATCACAGATTCCGTAGCAGGCGTGCCTTGGTTCGAGCGCAATCAGCAACGATTTCTTAAAAGTACATATGTATATATATATATATATATATATATATATATATATATATATATATATATCTTTATATTTGTTCAATATATGTTAATTTAGATGAGCTTACACACATATGTACATATAGGTTTTGTGTGTGGGGGAGCATTTTTGTGTATGTATGTGTGTATGTGTTAATACTTATTTAATCCGGACAGACAAGAATACAATAGTAAATAAAATATATATAAGTAGATCTGTCTTGAATGAGAATGACAAATTTTTCACTAGATTTTTTCTGAGTATGGTGACAAGCCTGAGGATTAAATAAGAAATGATGTTCCGAAACATCGTGAAATATTCAGATAAACTTCGTTCAACAGCATTACTGAACAGTACACTTCTGGAAGATTTCCGAGTGACGGTACCAGTGATAATTCATCAAAAAATGAAAATGACGCTATGTGCATCTGGAAACGTAACTTATTCAACATTTTACAGACTTAAGTGTGCTATCAATTCTCCCGCAATAAACTACTGCGCAAACAACTTGACAGATAACAGCGTTGCGCAAAGAAAAGTGTCTTAAATAACATTACATACTGCCAGATGTTGGGAAGCCAATTGGAATATTATGTCGTTAGGTGTTGCGAACCTAGTAACAAATTAGTTCAGTTATGACCAGAAGGATAAACGAAAGGCAGCATGAACGGAAAGTATAATCTCATGCACATTCGTTTCGTGCTTACTAGCGTCTCATCAGTAGGAGCCGGTATTATGCCCTTTACCCACTATATATTTGGTAGAAGAATGTGGAATAATAGGACGGTACAATCTCCTAGACGAATGTGTAAACCTGTAATAGTGAAGCTAACATAATCTGAAGTCAACGACAATGCAACTTCAATGCTAACTCACACTATATAATATATATACCGAGTCTGTAAAGGATACTAACACTATGGCTATTGTGTTAGTAACCGATACCAACATTAAAGTACCGAAAAGGTACATGGTACTAACACTATGGCTACCGAGTCAGTACATGATACCAACCTGATGGATATCAATTTATGCTATAATTCACCGAAATTGAGAATTACAACAATTTCTGAACACCTGTTACTCCAGTAAATCCATACACTCTGGCCTTGATCGATATCAGTTATCACATTTCTCGCTAAGCATAGCATCATTCAATTAAATATATTACAGTTAAATACTGTTTGTTGCGAAGAACTAATATATATGCAAGTATGTATTAGGTGTTACGAACCTCGTAACAAATTAGTTCAGTTTTGATCAGGAGGATAAACCAAAGGCAGCATGAACGGAAAGTAAAGCTCATGCTCAATCGTTTCGTGCTTACTGGCGACTCGTTAGTAGGAGCTGGTATTACGTCCTTTAACCACTATACATTTAGTCAGAGAATGTGGAATGTGATAACTGATATCGATCAGGGCCAGAGTGCATGGATTTACTGGAGTAACAGGTTTACAGAAATTGTAATTCTCAATTTCGGTGAACTATAGCATTAATTTATATCCATCAGGTTGGTATCATGTACCGACTCGGTAACCATAGTGTTAGAACCATGTACCTTTTCGGTACAATAATGTTGGTATGGGTCACTAACACAATAGCCATAGTGTTAGTATCCTATAGACTCGGTATATATTATATAGTGTGAGTTAGCGTTGAAGTCGCATTGTCGTTGACTTTAGATGATGTAAGCTTCACTATTGCAGGTTTACACATTCGTCTAGGAGATTGTACCGTCCTATTATTCCACATACTCTGACCAAATATATAGTGGTTAGAGGTAATACCGGCTCCTACTGATGAGTCGCCAGTAAGCACGAAACGAATGTGCATGAGATTATACTTTCCGTTCATGCTGCCTTTGGTTTATCCTTCTGGTCACAACTGAACTAATTTATTACTAGGTTCGCAAAACCTAATACATACTTGCATATATATTAGCTCTTCGCAACAAACAGTATCTAACTGTAATATATTGAATTGAATGATGTCATGCTTACCGCGAAATGTGATAACTGATATCGATGAAGGCCAGAGTGTATGGTTTAACTGGAGTAGCAGGTGTTCGGAAATTGTTGTAATTCTCAATTTGGGTGAACTATAGCATAAATTTATATCCATCAGGTTGGTATCATGTACCGACTCGGAAACCATAGTGTTAGTATCCGTGTACTCATCGATTTCAAAAAAGTTGGTATCGGTTACTAACACAATAGCCATAGTGTTAGTATCCTTTACAGACTCGGTATATATATTATATAGTGTGAGTTAGCGTTGAAGTCGCATTGTCGTTGACTTTATATGATGTTAGCTTCACTATTGCAGGTTTACACATTCGTCTAGGAGATTGTACCGTCCTATTATTCCACATTCTTCACCAAATATATAGTGGTTAAAGGGCGTAATACCGGCTCCTACTGATGAGTCGCCAGTAAGCACGAAACGAATGTGCATGAGATTATACTTTCCGTTCATGCTGCCTTTGGTTTATCCCTTCTGGTCACAACTGAACTAATTTGTTACTAGGTTCGCAACACCTAATACATACTTGCATATATATTAGTTCTTCGCAACAAACAGTATTTAACTGTAATATTGTTCCGTTGTTATGTAACAATCAATTGCATTTAACATGCATTCTAAAAAGACAGACGAAGGGAGGCCAGTTGGACTATTAGGTCGAATGAAATACAATAGTTGATCCACGTGAGGAAAAGTCCGACTACCATTATTTGGCATTCAACCATAAATTGCAATTAGTCTGCAGCCTGAGTGGCACAGTAAATGATTGCATGATCCTGAAGTGCACGTCTCTGATTTACACCCAGGCAATATATATATATTTTTTTTTCTTCTGGAATGCGAGCCTTAATACATTTCCTAACACACTTTCAGTGTGCAAAATAAGTAATTTTATCACATACAAGAACCGTTTCTTTCGTATTTTCTTTTCAAGTATCTACAAATGAATATATTTTTATATATAAATTGAAAGGCAGAAAAAGAGAGAAAAATATCGACATAAATAGAAGGTGAATTAAGGGAAACAACCAATCAATTGCGCGCATCAGCTCCAGTTCAAGCCCAATGCTTGAACATACTTCTTCTGCTTGCATAAATCCGACCGCAATTTCTTTATCCATGCAGCTGCGTATGTGGCTAAGGCCCTATTTTTATAGCATTTATTAATTATTTTTAATGCTACATCTGGAGAACATACGTGATAAAATTGTCCTCATAGAAAAACTTACTTACTTTACTTACTTTACTGCGGCTGACTCCTTTTGGAGGATAAGCCGGCTCCATATTTCATGGAGTTTCTTGGGAATTTGGTACAAGTGGTGTCCCCTCACCACTCGGCTTTTTGATCGAGGACGCACCTCTAGCCTTTGCACATCCAAGCGCAGTCTGCAAGGCAGCAGTAAGTTGCATGGTTGCCGGTGGCTGTTGAGAGCTCATTCGCCATTCGGAAGTACGGGGTACTGTCCAGGAGTCCATGTAATCCTGTGGCTGTTGAACCCTTTTGTGGCGGGGAACACACGCCGAGTCATGGTGCCGTCGTCGGGCTCATGTGGTATTTTATAGGAGATCCGATTGCCGGTCGGAAATCTACCACGCCCTGGTGACACCACCGCCATAGCCCCGTTAGCCCATGTACGATCGGCCATCGAGACATGGTTGACAGTCGTACCACGTTGAGGAGGGGATGGACTTTACGACGGTCTCATAGGAAAACCTTTCGTGTGTTTCCGTTAATGCGTACGTTGTTGCCGTAGATAATCCAACCGGCTTGAGCTTCTGTGCAATGGCCTCATCAATTAAACCGGCATCTCTCAAGATCTTAATTTCATTTATTACTTTGTGTTCCACTTTGTCTATTTCATCTGATTTATCGTCTGGACGCGTGAATTTTGGTATTGTAATTCAACACGTATACCATATTTTGTAAAAAATCAGATTTGTCCATTATAACGAAGATCTTGCCTTTGTCAGCGCGTAATATCGTGATGTCTGCCTTTCTGCTGATATCAAGTGTGAAACCTGGTCAACTAACGTAGCCTTGAACCAGTTTTTATAATCAATACTGGTAGGTTCTAAGTCGGCTGTTTCTTCAAATAAAAATTTAAATGCTGCTCCGATATCAACATCGCATTTATTAGAAGGATGTACTCCATAATTTCAGCCCATCGATAGTATCTCCATTATTAGATGATCGATTGGTATAAGTCGGAATTAAATCACACCAAAAAAACTCCAGGTTTGATATCATTTTCTCATTTCTTCAATATTCTTGTTTATTCTTTTGTGATAACAGCTGGCAAACACGTCAGAAATCTCCTTCTTGCAAAAAGACTTAGTTCATCCAATACACAATATAAACACCCAATACTTGTCCGTAACACTGCTTCATTGTCTTTTAACTGTTCTATTTGCGAATACGACAACTTAGTAAGATTTCTTTGGTTGACCCGGAGTTTGGACTTGCAAAAACAGCACACCAAATCACCTGGAAACAGTAATTGCTTAATACATTCGACAATAAAATTCTTTCGCTCTACATTTTAACATCACTAGTTCATCTAGTTTTCTGAAAGATTCTTTTAGAATGCGAGCCCTTATAAAATTCATATTACCTTTTTCATGTGCTAAAATAAAAAGAAATTTTATCACATACAAGAACCGTTTCTTTCGCATTCTCTCTTCAAGTATCTACAAATGAACAGCTCGTTATATATAAATTGAAAAGCAAAACAGAATATAAAAATGTAAACACGAAGAGAGTGTGAAATAAGGGAAACAACCAATCAATTGCGCGCGTCACCTACAGTTCAAGATCAATGCTTCTTCTGCTTGCATAAATCAGACTGCAATTTTTTTATCCATGAAGCTTCGTATGTGTTATAGCATTTAGTAAATAATTTAAATACTACGTCTGGAGAACATACGTTAGGTTTCAACAATGTGTTGCGCAATTACAGTTTTGTTTTCACCGTTAGGTTGCAATGTTCTCTCATTTGAGAAATTAACCCAATTAGCTCAAAAGAAATTTAAGGCGACATTAGCACGCACATTTAATGCAGCTGAACTACGAGTGTTATTTAAGGTCACACACCTGCCGTTACCAGCAATAAAAAACAGCCGTAAATGTCGACATCAAATATTATTTACCAATATACATGCGCAAGTTGTCGATCAGCCTACGTGGCAGATCAACCAGACCTAAACATGTGTTTCAAATCAAATGGTGAATACACGTGTGTAATTGCGCAACGCATTGTTGAAACATCACACGTATGTTCTCCAGACGTAGCATTTAAATTAATTGCTAAATGCTTTAACAAAAAGGCGTTAGCGACATACGCAGCTTCATGGATAAACAAATTGCAGTCTGATTTATGCAAGCAATTGATAGCTTGTTTACCTTATTTGACACGCTCCACAATTACACTTTTCTATATGTTTTACCTTTCAATTAATATTATAAAGGGAAGTATATTTATAGATACTTGAAAAGAGAAAGCAAAAGAAACGGCTCTCGTATCTGTTTATATTTATTATATTTCTGCTAATGGCAAGGGTTCTATGAATATATATATATATATATATATATATAATTTGTGTGTGTGTGTGGAACAGAAAACATTCAATAACAAAGCCGAAAATAACCATTTTATTTCGAGAATACTCAGCAAAACTTTACAATTTTCGTTTATGTACACTTTAAGTTCTCATTAATGTACATCCTTGGTTTTCATCTGATTAAGCAGGTGGCAGCTAGTCTGATCTTTCGTTTTACTTCCATTTCTAGCTTTCAGTTTATTGTTGGTTGATTAGTAAGTGCATATGCTTGTGTCTCTGTTCATGCAGGATTCATTTTCATTGTAACGGAGATCCTCAAATGAGCAAATGAAGCCGACTCAGACATCAAATTCACTCCCCGGATAGAGAAAGACAAGAGATTTTCCTTCTCGGATATCCAACTCACTCGAGAAGAAAATAGAAATTTGCACAGGCAATATATAGAAAATCACCATTTCTTGGCGAGTGAGTTGAATTTCCCAGAAAGGCAACAGCAAGGAATGGCTGTAACATTATCGGAACACGAAGAAGCATTACAAACATCGATAAACGACCAAATTTAGCATCGTAGTTAACATTTACCAATAATTGATTTCGTGGGTGAGGGTAACAATACTTTAAATCAAGTTTGTGACCTTGATGTAAACACCCATCCCATTGTCGTCGAACAACAATGCATTGCGGCTGGTGGTAGATTTGTTATGTTGTTCGACGACTGGTTAAATACAAAGGAATTGGTGTTTATATCAAGCACGCAAACTTGATCTAAAGAATCGTAGTTAACAGTTTATATAAGCTATGTAATTTTCGTTGCTTTATTTATATCTAAAAATGATAAAATAATTCACAAATAGTAATGCCTTATTTGTAAAATCATCCTGCATGTGTGTACTAGATTCGCTAATAGTGGCAAAATAAGCAGTGAATCATCTGACTTTTTTAATAACAGCTACACAGCACTTATTTGCAAAATGTTGACGAGTTGGTAGGGCGCAAAATGGTGACCAGGATTCTCTTGCAAGTTTCCTGTTCCAGTAATGTTCAGTAAACTACCGATGTATGTGGTCAAAATTCACATCAAATCAATACTCAATTAGCATTTTAATACGTACTTTCGGTCTTGAAACAGCCCCAGCTCAAATTTATTTTACCTTTCACACAGTATTATATTATTCGGTCAATTTTTCACCCTTACTGACTATGACATAGGCAGACCGAAACGCGTCAAAACGTTTCTTATGTACGACAAGCGCATTCGAATATAGGATCGTTAACTTGATTTAAAGTTGACACAGCATGTGGCTAATAGCTCTAATATTGCACAGAGTAGTCAACTTCAAATTACCTGATCTGTGTTTTGGCTGAATTCCAGTTGGTTGAAATGAAACATGTTTTGCGACAGGGAATAGATTATTTACCTGATTTTCGGATTGCGTACCGAAATGTTTGAATCCACTGTCATCATGATTTTTCCAAATATTTCGACCTCCGGGTATGGAGGTCTTTTTCAATGGCAAACACATCACCCACTAAGTTGACAATCAATATGTCAAGTGGAAATATTAGTTTAAACTGCCCCATTTATACTTGTTGTTAGATCTCTTAAGCATAAATTTTTTTTAAATGCCTGGAAAGTGTATATAAAAGTGACATATACACAAACCAATTTAACATACACTTTCCTGGCATTTTTAAATAAACGTTATGCTTAAGAGATCTAACAACAAGTATAAATGGGGCAGCTCATCTTCCACTTCATAATGATTGTCAACGAGAGTGATGTGTTGCCATTGCCTCCATACGGCGGAAGATGTTGAAAAATCATGATTCCAGTTGGTTTGTTCCTGTAAAATATTTCGACGGCGATTGGAGGTCGCATTCTTCAATTCACCCAATAAAAAAACAAACTAACGAAGCATGTTAAATATTTCGTCTAGCCATATCATGCATACTTTAGACTGACCTTTCATTTATATAGTTTCATATATATATATATTCGTGTATGCATGTGTGTGTGTTGATATTTATTAAAACCTGGCAGACAAGAATACTATAGTAAAGAAAATAAATAAAAACAGATCTGACTTGTATGAGGATATCAAATTTTCGATTTGATTTTTTCTGAGTATGGTGACAATCCTGAAGATTAAATACGAAAAAATGTTCCGAAACATCGTAAAATATTCAGGTAAACTTGGTTCAACAGCATTTTTGGTCAGTACACTTCTGGACGGTCTCCGAGTGACGGGACCAGTGATAATTCATCAATCAATGCAAAAGACGCTCTGTGCATCTGGAAACGTAACTTATTCAACGTTTTGCGAACCTAAAATTGTCCCGCAATAGACTGCCGCGCAAAGAACTTGAAAAATGACAGCGCTGCGCATAGAAAAGTTTCTTTAACAAAATTATATACTTATAGATGTTGGGAAGCTAGTTGCATTATTACGTCGAATAGTGTAGGTGTCAGTTTTCTTCGAAATACGACAAAAATGACATAACATTCGTGGCGCGATGGACTGCTAAGTACAATTAAATTTATTTCCGTCCATTTCGGACTGCTTTATGATTGCGCGTCGCCTTAAATGTTAGTTACATAATGAAGCAGAAACGTATTAAATATGGAGATATGCAGAACTAACCTAAATGTAATTCTTTTTGTCGGTAAGAAGAGCAAATTCCAGGACACTGATTTGTTTCTCAATGCCGCGTTTTGCGTACGCGGGTAATAGTTGTACACGGGCAGTTACACAAAGATCCGATTTTAAACAATTTCCAATTTTGTTTTGTCTTTGATCGGGTTGACTTGTTTTTACTTCAACTGTAAATGCGGTTCTATCACATCTTTGTTTACTGGCGACGTTTCGGTGCCTTATGCCAGTAAACAAAGATGTGATAGAACCGCATTTCCAGTTGAAGTAAAAAAAGTCAACCCGATCAAAGACAAAACAAAATTGAAATGTTAAAATCGGATCTTTGTGTAACTGCCCGTGTACAGCTATTACCCGCGTACGCAAAACGCGGCATTAAGAACCTGAATGCTGACACACCGCAAAATATTAACTTCAAAGAATACTGATTTGTTTGTTCGGGCTTTGACGCTGCAAATCTCAACTTATTATACTGCACTTATCGACGATACAGAAATGAAACTGAAAAAAGACAGGTCAATGCGGCTTCGAAGTTACAATAATTCTCTCAAGTCGTCCTCTAGGGTTCTGAAATCATATCGTGGTACATGGTTGCGTTTTTTATCAGCTAACGAGAGTTCTACTGACCCTGCAATTTGCCGACATTATACGTCTCGAAATTAAAGAACTCTTCTTACTGCTAAGCAGAATAAGAACTGACAGCAATTATACATACACTAGTCTTGAGACCATAAACTTTGTATGACACTTAGAATGCGTTTCTACCAATTAGTACTTCATTCCATTGTATCCACTGCTAAAACATCAAAACATCAATTAATTTTATAACATTTAATGCACCATTAATTCCTAACGGAAGCAGTCTCAAAATTTTTTCAATTATTAAATTACTCTTCGTCTAACGGTAGAAGTCAAAGGATATAGCAATTGAACGTATGGATTAACGATCACCACACTTTATTTATGAAGATTAGCGTCCAACTAGGCTTGCATTTCTTTGGTTTTAACTTTTATGGATTTTATTATTTACTATAATTGCTTTATTTAGTTTAATATTTTTATCTCGTTTTCTATGCGTACCTCTATTTGCATTGCAAGTACAAGCAATTAGATCATCTCGTTGTTCCAACTGACACACATTGATTGGGCTCCTCATTATTTCCTCCATATCCGCTGTACGTTGCTAAATCAAATCAAGTTTCGAACGATCATCTGAGGCAATAATTTCCCAAATTAATAATCTATTAGAGAGACAATGAAATAACACCTCTGTTAGCCGTGAGGAAACATCAGAGTTTGAAGAAGCCAAATTATTATCTATAGCCTGTATTCAGTTTTAAAAATTTAATAATTCGCCAGATAATTCCAAATGGCCAACATAACTAGTGTTTTTTTTTGATTTTTTTTAAATTCTGCAAACAAAATTGGTTATCCCGATAGGGGACCTATAAATGCCTAGCTGTTTTTTTTATTTTTTGAATAATTAAATACTGAAGAAGTATTCGTAATTTAATAAATTGTTTCCATTACAATCGTGGAGAGGTTTCTTATAGCGAGATGGAAGATGTTTGTCAATCGACGACCCGTTGAAATGCAAATCTCAATGTTGCGCGATTTTGTTTTCATTGCCGAAACAACTTATATGAATACGACCATCGACATAACAACAGTAGCCATATTAACGCATTGATGCATGATCTTATTGAATGTCTATGCTTGTATTTTACATACAAAATGTTTAAAGAATGTTGGAATATTAAAAATTTAATAATAAAAGATATCATTTAGAATTTTAAATAATGACTGAGTAACGCTTCAGTTTTTAAAAATGGTGACTTTGCATTTTCCAATTCTACTGGCGAATATAGTGGCACGACGCTACGCTAATCGGTAGCTACCATTCCTGCTGACTTCGGCAGGTCCTCAACCTTAATAAATTTGCTACGCATAGTACGCCAAGCCTAGTGCACTTTTGAGCAGTTAGTTACCGACACTGAATTTCTAAACAAAGAATAGAAGTCTTTATAAATAAGAAAGATCGCACATGAAAGAGTATTTCTTTTATAGTATTTTATTACATAAAAGTTGCTAATTTTGATCATTGTTTAATGTTATGTTTAATCAAGTGAATATAAAACAGAGTATTTTCGATAATTAAAGCTGTAAAGTACTAATTTACAAAATGTATACCTATTTTTACTTAATGCATCCACTATTGGATTGAGTTTGAAGATTTTTGCATACACAGCGACTGTAGCATCTCCTTTGTAGTATTATATTTTAAAGATCGTACTCTACACACCGAGTCTGTGTACTGTATTTTTGAATGCTTATAAAAAATTAAAAATTCTTACCGAACCGCGCCAGATGTTTAGTAGGCATGTAGTTAGTTAACTAAATATGCGCAACGATGGAGGAACCATATTTAAACATCATAGGTGGATGTTGCATCAATGGACGGTTAGCCGTCACGATCCAATGACCGCCTAAATAAAACGATAATTCATCTTAAGACAAGCATTGGTTGCGTGTGGGCGCAGGCCTTGTGTGCTGCCATTAAAGGTCTTGATCTAACCAAGACAAGAAATCAGCCTTCGGTTATTTATGTAATGGAGACGATTGAGGCCTTCAGAGAATTGACAGGATACAAACGGTGGAACACCAGCTTCAGCTAGATTAAAAATATTTTTTTATTAAAAATTCCAAGTCCAAAAACAAATCGAACAAAATATAGCACTTAGCATACTTTAATGGCGAGCCAAAAGTAATGAGCAAAAACAGCAATGAAGAATTTAATGATTCTTTAACAGTTTTAAACCAATAATACGAATTTTTTATGATACCTAATGAAAGAAGTAAAGTTTGGAAAAATGCAATTGGAATATACAATACATCAACAATCTGTTACTTTAAAAAAATAAAGACAAAAAATCGAAATACAAAATTACATAGATATACATATATAGAATTAAATAAATATATATTGGAAGACAGTATAAAAGTCTGTCAAACCGGTTAACATCCGAACGTAACTTTGAAACGTTGCCTTGTTACGTAAGGGCGCTCTCTCTCTCCACTTCTTCCTCAATATATCTCTCTCTCTTTCTCCTTCAACCTCTACCTCTGCTTGTATCGTTATCTCCATCTCTATCTCTATCTATATTTCTACCTCTATCTCTATTCCTAGCTATATCCCTATCTCTCTCACGCATCCCATCTCTCTATTTCTATCTCTATATCTCCATCTCTATCTATCTCATATGAATACAACACTGTGAGCAAGCTTCCTTCACATATCAGTCGGTTATGGAAATAATCAATCGATCATTCACCCGATTTATTTTCTTGGCCTCTAGCCACAAATAGCTTAATAGAGAAAAATTCTGTCGTCCTCACTGATAAGACATAGAATCTGCTTACTTTGAGAATGTGGGTCAATCGCTGAAAATGGCTTAACGTACAGTACTTGTGATTACATATACACATATACATAGATAATGATTTTCTGCTAATTACTCTGCTACAAATGGTCGTAACTGCTATAATCACAGGCCAAGTTAGCGCATCATTGACATAATCTACAGTACTGTGAAGATTATAAGTACTTATTATAATTTTGCAAATCACGCCTTGTAGAGTTGAGGCACTGATCATATGTTGAAATGAAACTTGAACAGCGTCTGCATGAAGAACCTAAGAATAAATCGCCCTCGAATACTGAGATTTATTTAAGTGATTTGCGCACAACAGTTCTTTTTAAACGAAATGATAAACGGATGCTCAAATGTCTAAATTTACAAAATTCAAAACAAAATCTGGCCAAGACATCCTTTAATAATAATACCAAATCCATCTAACTCCTGTACTCCCTTTACGCTTATTGTATTTCATTACTAAGTGTGCAAAGCTAAATGTGTCATAAGTGTAACCCGCATACATATCTCTATCAAATTTAAAACGAAACATTCCGTACATCCTACTAAAATTTTTCAAAATGTGTCTGTTCGAGCACAAATGTTACCGGCGAACTGCTATTTATATTTACATTATAAATATCAGTTTTAATAGACGCTCAACAAATGGAAAACATTTTTTAAAAGTAAGATAAATTTATAATTCCATTAAGAGTGAAAGCCAATTGAACTTAAGCGAGGGCCAGTATTTTATTGAGTCAAAATTTCCTGTGTAATAATGTCATTGGCAGTTCTGAGCACCACTGATGAGGTACCTCATGAGGAAAAAAGCTATATTTTTGATAATTCAAAATGACTTACAAAAAGACAAAATTAATTTGTAATAAAACAAACTGAACAATATAAAGGAAGTTTATAGTGCGTACATAGGCCAACTCATTTCGAAAATTACTCTCACGACGCATATATTCTCTTATTCTTATTATGTACACAAAGAAAACCAAACTTGAATAATGTTATAACAAAAAAAGAAGTTACAAAACTAAATAATTCTGAAAAATGAATGCATTTTAGGTGTGTCGCTTATCAAATGATAAGTTTTTTTATGGGTTAAGCAAAAATAGATCCACACAAACAGAAATATTCAGGTGTATATGAGGTCCTATCAACGTAAATATATCCGAATGAAAACAAAAAAAATTAAATACGTAAAATAATTCATTAAATCTGTCTTCATTAAAACATAACATTCCAAAAATTCAAAATTTCAACACTAATGCGCGAATGACATAAAGAAGGCCAAATCCGACGGCTAATAACCCGACCGGCAGTTGTGAGGATAATTGAAGATTTTCTGTATTTCTATTATCAGATGTAGATGAATTCCTAATGGAAATATTTTCGGCGCATTCATTAGAGTGCTGAACTAGATTACATCTGTGAACGTGACAGCCACATATTTCGCAGCGCACCAAATTTAACTTCGAACATTTGGCCCAATGCCTTTTACGTGCAATCTGTACCACAATTTGCAGAAAAAGTTTACCCGTATCATTTAATCACAAATATTTTTAATGCCATAGAATAAAGTAAATTTGGCAAATGATGGAACATCAGCTTAAAAGAATTTACAAAAGCAATGCAAAGCAGTTTCAATCATGGTTACATAATGGCCAAACAACTTATTAACATTCATTCTGTTGATTATCTAAAGGATACGGCAAAAAACGAAAGCCTATACCGAATATTCCGACTAGAAATGATCGAAGTAGTATTCTGTTCCAACCACTTTATAACTAAAAATAATACGTAGTATTTAAAAGTTTACACTGCAGACGGAAAACATGGTCCCCTAGTCATCCTACGCATGACCTGTTTTACCTAATATCTGGGATTCCATCACTGTGCGTTATGGACGTACCATTTATCCAGTACATCCACTTCAATATTTCAAATAGCACCTTATGCACAAATATGAGGTTATTTGCTCGCATCAATGTGAGATATTTATTAAACAAATTACACTGTAACAAGTATACATTGCGCGATAGTAATAATTAATTTAATTGTGCTTGCTTGATGGATATAAACACCGAACCCATTGTAACTAGCCAGTCGCAAAACACAGTAGAACCTCACTCAGTCAACTGTACTGATAACCGTCAGAGCACCGTAGAAAACCGACTATAAGTTATCAAAACGCAATACATATATAAGGAAAGCAAAATCAGGTCTGCATCAGCTTTTGTGACATGCACACAAGTTAAACAGTTAAGCAATCATTGATTGCGCGGGTGTTGATAACCGTTCATTAAATTAAGTTTGCGAGCTTCATATAGTCATCCACCACAGTGTATCGAACCAGTCACACAACATTACTAAATTGCGCCACTCGCACTTACTGACGTTTTCCCACCCTCCATAATCATCATAAGAGCACGAGAGAAAACTCACTAACGAGAATAAAATAGCCTACCCTGTCTAAGGCTTCATTCATCCAACAAAATTGCCTGCTGTATGGTGGGTAGAATGTGAAATTGGACTTCACATCTTTTATAATTATATATCTATCCATCATGTATATATATATATATATATATATATTTGTATACACAACATAAAAATAATATTATATAAGCAACCATGTGAGTCCCTCAATGGGCAAATTATATCAGTCAAAACAAATTTGGTAATATTTAAATATTTAATTGAACTTCAAGTTCCTACAATTCACCTTGAAAGATTAGTATATTTACTTTACATAAATATTTTTATTTATACTCACATTTTATATGAATACATAAATATCCATTCATATACACGTCTACGCATAATATACATTATGTACTTCCAAATCAACATATAACAACTATGTGAGTTCCTCCATGTTATATGAATACATAGAATCATTCACATGTCTCCACACAATATATATATATATATATATATATATATATTATATATATATAGATAAGCATATAAGCAACTATGTGAGTTCCTCTCACATCTATATAAATCGATAATTTTCCTCCGTCAACCATGTTTCGATGGCCGATCGTACATGGGCTAACGGGGCTATGGCGGTGGTGTCACCAGGGCGTGGTGGATTTCCGACCGGCAATCGGATCTCCTATAAAATACCACATGAGCCCGACGACGGCACCATGACGCGGCGTGTTCCCCGCCACAAAAGGGGACAACAGCCACAGGATTACATGGACTCCTGGACAGTACCCCGTACTTCCGAATGGAGAATGAGCTCTCAACAGCCACTGGCAACCATGCAACTTACTGCTGCCTTGCAGACTGCGCTTGGATGTGCAAAGGCAAGAGGTGCGTCCACGATCAAAAAGCCGAGTGGTGAGGGGACACCACTTGTACCAAATTCCCAAGAAACTCCATGAAATGTCACTGGAGCCAGCTTATCCTCCAAAAGGAGTCAGCCGCAGTAAAGCAATAAAGTAGTATCCGTATATTTTTACGTGTACACGCCATATATAACCTGCATATCTAAATAAACATTTTAAAAAATGTGAGATTCTCCAAGTTATTATTTATTCATCCATCAATAAATTTATATATATATATATATATATATATATATATATATATATATATTATATATTTTACGTAAATCAACATATAAGTAACAACGTAAGTTTCTCGAATGCACACGATACACTACATTTATAGTATGTCAGCCAAATTACCCGTTTCTAACTTCATCTAAACTGTTCTCAAATTCATAGTCGCGGTCTCTTATTTGGATTTATTGTTATTTCTGAATCTTCTACTCCACGTTTCCTGATACTCGAGAAGGCTTCATGATATATGGGGCCTAATAATTATTCTACCGATGTCACATTCATGACATTTATTCTTGATTTTGTTTCAATTTATTCCCCAATCAACTTGGTTAGTCTATTTCGTTTACATAATGCAATCCGTTTACAACAGTCCCAGTTTATCTGATGACCCGTCTCCATTGAGTGCCTGGTTTGATCTGACCCTTAAATATGGCCATAATTACATACCGTTTTATGCTCCCCTCTACTTACCTTCATTGGTCGCATGGTTTCACCTATATAAATTAATCTGCAATCTTAACAAACCCCTGATCTTTTTATGGGTTCCATTTTTAATATCTGATTCGGTACCTTATTTCCCGAAGTAACTGATTGTCTTAACACTGTTCTTATGTTGTATTTCGTTGCTAATGTCCTTTCGACTAATAAAAGATGTGGGAGAAACTCGCATTGTTGCTTATATGTTTATCTAAATATGCATTATATATATATATATATATATATATATATATATATATATTCATAGGCATATAAATAAATATTTAAATATTATCAAATATGTTTTGACAGATATATATTTTATCTATTGAGGAACTCACATGGTTCCTTATATGACATTCTAATATATATGGTGTATACACGTATATATATATATATATATATATATATATATATATATATATGTTTACATACATGTACATATATAAATATATAAAGATGTAGTAAGAACCTACAAGGTTGCTTATATTTTTATCCATATATGCATAAGATATAGTGTTTAATAAAATTTAAATAATAAATAAAAATATTGGTAATATATTATATACTCAAAGTGATTCTTCGAAACCCACCTTGTTGTTTTCATGGACTTTTCTATATATACATATTGATTATGTGGCCCGGAAAAATATTTAAATGAAAAAATTAAATTTATACGCGATATGAGTAAAAATGTGTATTCGGTTGAGTAATCAGTTTAGGTCTGTATTCGGTCCTTGTCCGAACAATAGAAAATACTAGATTCTTCTAATTTTACTAAACTCTCTCTATATATATATATATATATATATATATATATATAAATTATAATTCACCAATGCACACAGTATGAGATTAGGTAAACCGGGAATTTGAGGATTACTGCAATTTAAAAATTATTAGTTCCCCTATGAGTCCGGAAAAGCACCGAGGCATCACGGATAGGCGTGTATGCCAATCCATATGATTTCCTATATTTATTCTTTAAATGTCACTTTAGACACATGTGAATAGAGGCTGTTGTGTGCGTGGGGGGTGAGATGGATAATTTTGAGTATACATACGAGTATAATAGGGAAAATATGAAGAGGATACCACAATTGCCACATGTTGTTTTTTTTCCTGTGACTATGTTGTTAGCCCTGAAGATGGGATGGAAATGAAATCCCTTTAAATATTGGTTCCGAAATTTTCAAACAAGCAGTTCATGGGAAGCTATACAGTGAAGGGATACATGAAAATCCATCAATCAAATCCAAACACCGACTGTACACCTGGAAATGTAAAGGATTCAAGATTTTACCGACCTACGAGGGCTAACGGTAGTTTTGCAATATTCAAAATGTAAATAAAATTTTGCTTGTGTTTATATCAAGCACGCAAACTCAATTTTAGAAAACTGCTATCACCACCCTTGCAACCAGTGATTGTTTAATTGTATTTGGTGAACGCTGCCAAAAGTTAACATTAGTGACTTCAAAGAAATGTTGCAGCCTTCCATCCCAGGTAAGTACAATGTATGCGAGACTACCTGAGATGAAAGCGGCATATCTAATTTTGCTTTCCTTAAAAACGCACTGCGGTTCTAACCTCATTAATTAGTTGGCCGTTGTGCTCTGATGATAATCGTGGAAGATTGAAACGCGTCAGGAAGTAGGCTTTGCTGTGCAACAAGACAAACAAAAAAGTGAATCGGATTTATCTAGAGTACGCAAACTTGATTTTGAAGAATAATAATGATCAGATTGACGAATTAAAAATTTATTTTACAAAAACAATATAGACCTACATTTTTGGCTTTTTCTGATGAACATTTAGGAACTATAGTTTCTTCGTCGCAATACAGGCACAAAAGCTTTTCGTCGCGCAAAGAAGTTATTGAGCACTTGTGCATTTCCTTTAGAGGTAAACGGTCAAAAGCAGAATATACAACTTTATCAAAAATACATATAACCATTTCTATAAATGTCAATATTTAACTTATATGTACGCATATAACCCTAATTGCGGAACAAGAAAAACAAAACATTCAACGCAATAAACCAGAACGAGCCTGCCATAGAATCTTTCCGACGATTCGGCAGCTCACGTACGGTAATTGCCAACTGTGCTCAAGTCACACTACAATATTCGACCGCCAAGGGTTTGGCAGTGATTTCGTCGCAAAACATTATGATAGTACCCCCGTGTGAGAAGTTAAAGGATGAATATACCACCGGAAAGTTAATTATTTGAGTCATGAGCAGGTTTTTGTGTTACTCTAGGAATAAATTTAAAATCAGTGTTATGATCTTGATATAAACAACTGACTCAATATGTACACACATTTGTCAGTATAAATTAAGCAGTGTATAATGTAGAAAAGGCAATTCGAACAGAAGACCGGTTTTTTCCTTATTGGAAACTCATCACTTTCTGTTCAAAATTTGCAGCAGAAAGGGATCGATCCTGGGAACTCTATGGATAATTAGGAAGCCATAGTGGCAACTGAAGGTATCTAGCTTTTGATCGTCTCATACGATATTTAACGACGCCTACCGCCATAAATTCAGTCGAGGAGCTCATGCTGATCAAGCAAGGCCACTACGAGTTCGTGTGTTAAACAGACTACATTTAATATTTCGTTTATAACTAAATAGCATATATAAGACAGATGAATATCTGCTTATCCGCCACATGACTTGCAGACAGAAACACAATTTCTAACATGCCTCGACTTAGCATCGACCAGAATTAGCCATAAATATAGCTTTCTCATACCAAGCCCGGTAAAAAATTCATCCTCCCATTAGATAGAAATAAAGGCCTGTGAAAATGGTTAAATCAATAAATTATATGAAAGTAGATGGTGTGCAGCACTCATAAGGATTCTAGGACGCTTTCGTGTAGTAAATAATGAAAAAAAATCTTTAAGATAATGTATAATCAGGTGATTAACTCGACAGAAGAAGATAAAGTACAGCTGATCATATTTTGTTATCCAGCAAAAAACACAAACCGAACGATTGCCAACAGAACTATTAAAAGATAACCTACTAAGACATTTTATTAACAAATAAATAAAAAAGAAAACATGAAACGCTAGCAAAGATAAGCCGACTGATGTCAACAAATTTCGTTGTCTTTGATTATTACACGAAAATAGTTGGTCTGGAGAACGAACTCATCAACAGAATGCATAAACTTAAACGAAAAGTACAAACTGGTTTTAGCAGTAACTAGATACAGCCGACTTGAGGTAGCCCGCCATAGGTTTTTAAGGCTATTCGCTTAACTTTAACCAGATTAAATAACGCACCAACTTCTGCTTCTTACGTAATCGATCTAGCGCAGCTTATGTTTTTTCGTTTGTTTAGCGAACGAGGAGCACATTGGTAGATCCGAAAATACGCTCACGTATGTCAATGTTCCTTATTCGTTGTTGGAAACCTATGTGGGCTATGCATCTCAGGCAATATTAATTGAATTTCTGCAATCGTGTAAGATCTGTAATAATAAGAAAAATAATTGTGCATCAGATGTTGCGCACCTAGTAAAACATTAGTTCAGTTATGACCAGAAGAATAAACAAAAGACAACATGGACGGAACGTATAAACTCGAGCACATTCGTTTCGTGTTTACTGGCGGCTTATCCGTGGGAGCCGGTATTACGCCCCTCACGCACTATATATTTTGGTGAGGAATGGTTTAAAATTGAACGGTATCATTATATATTGGGTAAACCGCGTTCTATCGGCTCCTACTGATGAGTCGCCAGTAAGCACAAAGCGAATGTGCATGAGATTATACTTTCACCATGTTGCCTCAATATCCTTCTGTCACAACTGAAATAATTTATTACAAGGTTCGCAACACCTAATACATACTGTACATATATTAGTTCTTCGCAACAAACAGCATTTAACTGTAATATATTGAATTGAATGATGTCATGCTTATCGCGAAATGTGATAACTGATATCGATCAAGGCCAGAGTGTATGGATTTACTGGAGTAACAGGTGTTCTGAAATTGTGTAAATCTCAATTTCGGTGAACTATAGCATAAATTGATATCCATCATGTTGGTATCATGTTCCGACTCGGAAACCATAGTGTTAGTACCATGTACCTTTTCGGTACAATACTGTTGGTATCGGTTACTAACCGCGTTCTATCGGCTCCTACTTATGAGTCGCCAGTAAACACAAAGCGAATGTGCACACGAGATTATAATTTCCGTTCATGCTGTCTTTGGCTTATCCTTCTGGTCATTATTGAACTAATCTGTTACTAGGTGCGCAACACCTAATACACAAATGCATATATTTTAGATCTCTAACTGTTAAAATAAACTAAATTTAATTAGTGTATAACAACACTGCATATAAGAAGGCATTGTCTACACGAAGTTTATGGCCAAAATAGTATTGTAGTTAATCAAGTTAGTTATATTACTTCTACATACAAAATTTTTATTAATTATATATAAAATAGGTATGGTTTTGCTTGCATAATACACGCCTCATAGTAAAATTTAAATAATGGCGCGTTTTGTTACATTTTTCTAATGTTTGGCTGTTATCTTTCGCACTACCTTCAGATTTTCTCTGCTTCTATCTATCATTCATTCAAATTAGTCATAGAGAGAACCATTTTCGCCTTATGAACCACAAAGTCAGCCAATGTAACCGTTACATATTTTAGTTTCTCCAAAAAATGCGATACTTATATTCACTTCGTCAATCCTAATACCCGAGTTATTGATACAGCTACTAAAATAAGTGAATATGTCAACTCTTTTCGTATCTTCACTTTGTGTCTTTAAAATTGAAGTTAATAATTAGTGATCTTTTGGTAGCATCTTAAATTTAAAGGATGCAAATTCACACTTAAATACAAAACGACTATTAAACTATTTATGGCTGCCTAGGCAGAATCTCCGGTGTCAATCAGTAATAAAAGGTCCACTGGAGGCCGACTAATATATCGTCTAGGCGAACTACTATGCATGCGACCTGAATTTAAGGGAAAATATAGTAAATAGTGGTGTAATTTTTCAGTTTAAAAAAAATGCAAAAGTGGACATTCTTGTTGGTCGCAAATGCGATAATCCACTGCAGACCTCATCGCGACCAGATGTTTTTGGGTAAGCTCAAAAAGTATTTACAAATTTAGTAGGCATATCACTTTCAGACATAATATCGAATAGAAAATTGCAATCCACCAAATCAATTTAACCATTGAAATCTAGAAAGTCGGCGATTGTGGGACGGCCATAAACATGTCACTGTTCAAGAAATTCCTTAAAGTACAAATAGTTTATTCAACCCCCCATAAAATTTCAATTAACACAGATTTATGGTATAAATTAAACATTGAACAAGGGATAAAATGTACTTCATTAGACTGTTTTCGTTCATATTGAAAACTCATCAGTAGTAGCCATAATTGCTGCGATCCAGAATCGAGTTCTCGAGCACCTTGTTTAGAGTAAGGTAACTCATTCTCTAAAAAATTGACTGTAAACTTTGCTTTTATTATATTCCTTATCCTTTTTGAATGCGAACTCTGCATAAATTTCATAAATCAGTTACCAGTGTGCTGAAAAACAAAAGAAAATATAGAATTGGAACAAAGAGTGTTTCCATTAGGAGAGCGTCCGATAATTTATGCACATCTCCTCCAGCTCAGGCTCAACGACCGAGAACGTTGTGTGTCAGCATAAATCGAGCTGTCATTTTTAGATTCACTTCGCTTTATAATGTGCTAACTCGGTTCTGTTATTGCACTTTTAAAGCATCTTAAAAACAATACTTGAACTCAATAATGTCGCAAAAATGCGTATACAAACCATTCAGTTTGACACATGCGTTTAAATTAAATTATCTAAAATCTAGTCATCAAACGTCCGGTTCATTGTAAGTTGACTAACATCTTAAACATCTATATCAATAAATAATATTTCATTTTGGCATTAATATTCTTTTTTTACGATACCGTGTATAACGTGCAAAACTTAACCGTTTAAACTTGCTTAGTTGTTAAGTATATAATTGAAAAAAAAATTTCAAGACCATCTACTTTTTATTCTCCTAACCGTTTTCTTCTTTTGAATTCTTTCTTGTACAATTTAGTCAACAGTTTACTGAGGATGCCCATCTGATATTTAATCCTTTTCTGCTCTATTGTGTCCTCTTTATAATCTGAGCTTGCCTGTTTCCCAATTCTGGAAAAATAGCTGCGAACCGTTGCTGATATATATTGGCATAGCATAATGTTACTTTTATGTAAGTAAACATTGTTAATAGCACAAAAGAGAAAAAAACATGCTATCGCCTCCATGTTCTGCCATGAAAAAGATGTTCCTTTTGGCGTTCCCGAAATTATAAAGTATTGTTTCTGATTTCGAGTTGCTTTTACAAACAAAAGAATTTTTAATAACAGAACGTACATATCGTCAAAACTTCATTGATATCTCAACATGGCCTAGAAAGATCTCTACACCATTCACTATTTTATGAATAATTATAAGGTAACGAAAATTCCCTTCTTTCGTCAATAACAAGTTTTCGAAAAGTTTGACCTAGACCTGCCTGAATAATAATATCCATACATTTCTCAATTGGATCAATTATAGACAGATACGCCGTATTAAAAGACCATAAACTAATCTTAACATGGAAATTTTGGATCATGACAGTGTGCACTGTTGGCCTTGGCAAATAACCCGACATCAGCTAAGGCTTTAATTTAATTGATTATATTTAGCTAAACCATGTCCCTCTTATGTTATATACTTCCAGAAGTGTGAATTTGCCAAACCATTAAAAATAATCTTCATCTGTAGTATACAGTCTGATCTGCCCCTGTTCGAGTGTAAAATGCTGATTTCCTTATTTCTTTTGATTGCTGTTTCGTCGAGGCATGGTGCACTGTGCATTCAAAACTCAATGCTAGATTCAACTAAGTTTCTATTAGGACACCATAATAGAAATTCGTTAATAATAGACGAGGTAATCTCGATTTATTCGAGCAGAAAATGCTAGTACGGACACTAAGTTTGAACTGGTGTTGATTCACGCAAGAAATAGAACGTTTCTCTATCCTAAATCTAACCGCTGCAATTTTTTGTTTTGCTCTTAGAAACTGTTATTGTAGATCCTTGATAAAAGAAAAAAATATGAGAACGGTACTATATATATATATATATATAGTTGCAGCAACCTCGATGCTACACATAAAAAGAGATGATGGTTGTATCCCATTCAAACCGGAAAAGTTCATACTGTCATTTCCAGGCTTACTAGCTAGTGCCCGACGGTCGTCAGGCCTAAAAGATGTATGGTTACATGTATAACACAAATCAAATACAGCACAATAGGTCTCTGGCGAAGTCGACCTTCTCCAGCTAGACGGTTGCCAGAAATTCGAACAAGCCTTACCTAGTCTGAATCAAGATTTTACCTACCTACGAGTGCCAGCAATTGTCCCGAACCCGTCAATTTTGGAATCAACTCTAAAGATGAAATCACTAAGCAAACGCAAATTCCGTTAGAAGAATAAATCATAACGAAATAAAGCTTCTTTGCGGTTATCACTGTATCGCGTCTTAAAGATTTAATCCTCCAGCTAACTCTGCCTAATAAAGAAAGCTAAAAAATGGTTACTACCAAAAATAAGCAACAAGATTGCCACTAAGCTCGACTCGATGCTATACCACGCAGTGTTTACAACCATACTCATTTTGTCTGTTATATTACCTGAGCAATTGATCGAGCTGCCAAGGTAAACAAACCCTGTCAACTAGATCCAGACTATCGTTTTGCAGTCACACAGTTGTTGTAATGAATGGTCCTGTATGATTATCTTACATCCAGAAGATGCGAATTTCCTACGGAAAGACAGAACAACCAAGAGTAATCTGTTTAGATGGCTCGAGAAGAATCTCGATTTTCGGATAATAATACAATATCGTGTACATTGTCAAGATCGACTAATCTGACACCTGGTAGAACACTGACATCAGTGTCCCCAACGTATGGAAGAATATTTTTCAGATCGAACAAAATGCTGCATAGGCTATACCTGAAGAAAAGGTTAGCTACTGCCATATATATATAATAATGAAATATTGAGGGTAACCAGTTGGAATCTTAGGTCGAAAAAGATGCTGCACAGACTCCATCTGCAGGAACTTTTGACCAAGAAGATCTCAGTACATAGCAGACCGTCGTAAAGGCCCTCCCCTCCTCAACGTGGTACGACGGTGTCAACCATGTCTCGATGGCCGATCGTACATGGGCTAACGGGGCTATGGCGGTGGTGTCACCATGGCGTGGTGGATTTCCGACCGGCAATCGGATCTCCTATAAAATACCACATGAGCCCGAAGACGGCACCATGACTCGGCGTGTGTTCCCCGCCACAAAAGGGTTCAACAGCCACAGGATTACATGGACTCCTGGACGGTACCCCGTACTTCCGAATGGCGAATGAGCTCTCAACAGCCACCGGCAACCATGCAACTTACTGCTGCCTTGCAGACTGCGCTTGAATGTGCAAAGGCTAGAAGTGCGTCCTCGATCAAAAAGCCGAGTGGTGAGGGGACACCACTTGTACCAAATTCCCTAGAAACTCCATGAAATGTCACAAATACCGTTCATGCTACGGCGTCCCGGGCAAGCGACGCGCTCTGTATCAGCGCGAAAACACCTATTTATTTCGGGTGTTGGAATGTTCGATGTTCCGAAATGGCTGCCAACCGCCCGGCATGGAGAGGTATAATCCGGGATTTCTATGGAGCCGGCTATTTCTTCAAAAGGAGTCAGCCGCAGTAAAGTAAAAGTAAGTAAGTACATAACAGAAAATTGGGTGTAGCGTACGGAAAAGTGCCTCAGAAGTTAGTAACAAACTTCGAAGCCAAAATACTTTCTTCGAGCACATACGCAGCAAATTCTGAAGATTATTTGACTATTTCTCGACAAGAACGAAACCGATCAACACGATGAATTGTCTTTTCTACATTAGACAATGAAGGGTACATACTGAACAATATATATATATTTGTTACCACTAGCATAATCAATTGAAAACCCAAAATTTATATATATACTTAAAGAAATTTCGAAAGAATGGTTCTTGCATATGCAAAGGGTAATTTATATAAATCTATTTTCTGTGTGTGTATAACTCCACATGGAGAGAAATCAGAGGACATTTTTTCTCCAATGGGTGTATAATGCAATTTCATTAAAAAACAAAATCATCTCGTTAAAGCTTCTGTTATTTATTGTAGTGAGCTATATTACGCAACCTATACTTCGTAAAATTAAGGAATTGTGTATTTATGGTCGAATCTTCTATCAAAATTGTAATTTTGAGAAATAGTATTTCCATTATCGTCTTATCTTCCAGCATTATTCACAACATCTCTAATATGTGTCTTTAACTCATATTTTGTATTTGCTCTCGGCCTCATTGAATGTATTTTCGATTTGATGAGAGAAAATACATTCTCACTGGGATTGAGATCCGGGGATTAAGCAGGAAGGAAACGTGTTTCAATTCCTTTCGAAAAATGGATGCATTAAATTCTTGGCAGTGGTGGAAACGTAATTTACCCATTACAACCAAAAGGTTATTTCGAAAAATTCCTTTGGCGTAGTACAATTCCATAAACTTCATAAATAGCTATCTATTGTAGGCTCCTTCTATAATCATATGCATTTTCAACCCCAAATGACGAAATGATAACACCGAGAGAAATATTTCTGCCTCTAGCTCTTGGCTGATTCAAGACAGCATCTTAATTTGGCAATGAATATCCATAATTTGTAGAAGTGTGCAGGTTAAATCCAGAAACATTCCGGAAAAGTATTTCTCTTGATCTGCATGCTAAGGCCTGTGAACAAAAATTTCCTCGTTTTAACTTATTTTGATCACTTAGAAGAACGCGTTTCTTCTTTAACCGGTTTCTCGACAATCCGATAGTCTGGAACTCTACATTCAGCTGAGACGAAGAGAATAGCACAGAAAGATTTTCTATGTAAGGGAATTACCATTTTCCATAATTGAAAGTATTTCGGTGTGAAATACGAATTTGTTTTCCTATTGCGTCCTGCTTTACTATAAACTTCTTCGAAAAACGAATCAGCACTCCTCAATACGGTTTATTGCACCATCCATTGCAGACACTTCTAGTGATGTTATTTCCATTAATTCACATCTAGTCTTTGTACTGTAAAACATTTCGATTTAAAATAATATTTCTGTGTTCATGTAAACTCTTCTTTTTCTTGATACATTGCTGCTTGAATCCATTTAAATCAAGAAAAACTAAACAAAAGCTAATATATTCCAGAATTTATACCTTTTGAATGAGAATGTATGATTATATATTTCTTTTGACCATGTATGTGTTTGAATTACGCTCTGTGCTAGCAGTTTAAAATAACGAATACTTAACAACTCTATAATATCGGTATTTATATCGAATGTTCCTTTCTCGAATTTTCCGGATGCAGGAAGCTCTTCTCAACAATTCTTGACTTCTTTAAATTTTCTGGAATTTTCCAACATTAAAAAGCCGAAAAGACATTAAGATTCAAGATTGCAGCAGTTAAAATGTTTCCGTACACATCATTTTTCTGCCAATTGATAAATTTAGACATCGATTGATTCTCATAAAACATCTCATGCCGATGGCAAATGCGTGAAAATTTATTCTTCGGTTTATATATTCATCATAAAAAAGACTGAAGTAATGTATTGTTTAAGAATTTATACTAGACATTGGTAAATGAAATTTTGTGTATGACCGATACGAATTTATTCAATTCAGCTCATCCAACTTCAATAAATAAAGGAAGATTTAACGAGATAATTTCATGTTTTTTCAATAAAATTGTAAGATAAAGACATTTGAAAAGGACTATTTTTAGAATTATATCAAAGATTTTTGCATTTCTGATATAACAGGTTCCACTTATTTCGGCAATTCTTCCTTTTATTAATTGAATCTATCCGTTTATTTTTGGGATCTTTCCGTTCAATAATGGGATCTTCCCATTTGTTTACGGGATACCCTGCTTCTTAATTATCTACATTGTGAATAATCTATGATATTCGAAAGCCTATGCTGTCAAATCCATGGATTTTGGGTCACTACATATCCATATAAATGTGTGTGCTTGTGATAAATGAATTACGCTTAATATGACAAACGAATTTATCCATTGACCATAAATTGGTCCATTAGGAGGAAACTTATAAATAACAACCTAAATTAAAATTTGGGTTTGAAAGCATGGCAAGCTACACGTGCAATAAAGGAAACATTTGTGAGCATATTTAAGTATTTTTAACAAAATACCTAAAAAACAAAAATTTCAGAATAGGAAACAAGTGTAAAAGTATGTAAACAATAAAGACAAACCTGTTCACAGACGCGCAAAATTGTTCTGCACTCAACGCAAACAACCTTAACATTCAGGATTTTACGAAGTAATTCTTCATCGATCGAGAGCTAAAGTCAATATAAAATAAAGAATAACGAGCAAACAGATTAATTATTCCTGTTAAATACTGTTTGTTGCGAAGACCTAATATATATGAAAGTATGTATTAGGTGTTGCGAACCTAGTAACAAATTAGTTCAGTTGTGACCAGAAGGATAAATCAAAGGCAGCATGAAACTGACTAGATATGTTTCTTAAATTTTAAATATATATATATATATATATATATATATATATATATACATATATATATATATATATATATATATATATATATATAATGTCCATGCCTTTTTAATTTAACACAGTATTCTTATAATTAGGAAAACACAAATAACAAAGTGGATAAAGGCCATTTATTTCGTGAATACTAATCATCTCTTAAACAATCATACATATTTATACATTTTGGGTTTTCAATTGATTATGCTAGTGGTAATAAATCTGACTCGTTTTTACTTCTGTTTCTTGTTTTGGCTAGTTGGTGAGTGTGTATGCGTTTGTGTTTGTGTGTATGCGTGTTTGCATATATAGGTCATTCTCGCAGTATTGCAAAATGATGTCTGAGATCTGGTCATTATTGTTTTGATAGCTTAAGAATTAACCATTTGTGCGCATTGTTCACTGTTACGTATACAATTGCTATTTTTCCCAGTATAGTTGATCGTTTCACCTTGTTGCGAAAAGTTGTCGTTTCTACATGGTAACAGCGACAGTGTGGACTGCAGTGTTAAACGCTCACATTGTTTAGAGACTTCTGTCATCGTATGCGCCTTTGTTATTTCCACTTCAGTTTGTTGCCAATCCGATTGTATGTTTGTAGATTCTAGTCGAGGGCCTGTTTGTTCTTGACTGGATACTAGTAGATTTCTGTTGAATTTTGTTATTCTTGGCCAGTCGATAAGAATATCATGTTGATGAAACTGTTGAATATTAAGGTCAGGTGCTTGTTGTTTTTTGTAAAGGGCTTCATAGATAAATAATAATTTTTATGATTTTGCTTTATGTAGAATTGAGAAATTGGTCAAATTGACTGGGTGCCCCGCTTCCAATAAATGATCGGAAATAGCTATTTTTCCTGATTTTGCCAAGCCTTTGTTAATCAATTTCTGTGGTAAATGTTGCTGGATTCTATTCATGAATTGCTTCTTCGTATGTCCGATATATGTGCTACCGCACATACATGAGAATTTGTAGACTATGAATGATTTGGAGAGAATTAGCAATTGATCTTTGGCATCCAACCTCATGATTCTCTGTGTACTAAATGTCATATAAACTTTAACACTGAGAAAGTTATCCTTAGATATTCTATTCAGCCACCGTGCAATTATTGAGGCTGGTACGTCGCCTCTAAATGGTAAGTTTAGGAAAACCTGCTTGACGGTATCCTCTCTAGTACGAATCTGCCGTAGTCTGATGTTGACATCAATGAAACGCTCTGGGTAGTTGTTCATTAGCAAAATTTTCCTGAGGTAGCCAAGTTCTTCCTCAATCTTGTGTTCAGAGCAGATCTTCCTGATTCTGTTTGCTAGGTTGTTTACTAAGTTTCTTTTGTGTGATTTTGGCACACTACTATTGTAGTGAATGTATTGTCCGGTGAAAGTGGATCTTCTATGTATGGCCAGTGTCAAATCTCCGTTTGCTTCTCGAGTAAGTTTGATGTCAAGGAAGGGAAAACTGTCGTCTTTCTCTACCTCGAGAGTGAATTTGATGTCTGAATCGACTCCATTTGCTTGTTTGAGGATTTCGGAAGGGTCTGCTGCTTCTGAGATTAACAACAAGATATCATCTACATACCTTTTGTAGAGTGCGCTCGTTTTTCCCAGGTGATACATGTATATATCTGCCAGGAGGGGTGCGATGCAACTTCCCATAGCTACATCATTGATCTGGCGGTAGTATATCCCTTCGAATGTAAATTTTACGCTTTTAGCACATGCTAACATGAGGTCTTTGATGTCATTGATGTCTATAGGGAAGTCAAAAAACTCATTTTTGATGAGGTCACACAAGATCTCCGTTGTTTTGTCCAGTGGTATGTTTGTTAATAAGGATGAGACGTCAAGCGAGACCATTTTATCCTGTAGGATTTTCTTCCCCTTCAATTCATTTGCTAGTTCGAAGGAGTCCTTGATACTGTTTGCGTTTATGATGCTCCGTATTGGTTCAAGTAGTTTGCAGAGAAACGTGGCTGGTTTATGTTGTGGAGCGTTGATCATTGACATAATGGGCCGCATCGAAGGAGCTCCTGAGGCTGTCACGGCTTTATGAGTTTTTGGTTTGCCATACAATCTTGCGGTGTTTGTTCCGACTGGTTTTGCTTTTTGGATGTCTTCTGTGAGTTTTGATCTAATCTCGGAATCAGCCATCGATGTTAGAGCATGTTTTTCCATATTTTTCAAAATTGCATTAATTCTTGATTCGATGTTCGTTGAATCATCTTTCTGTTTGATGTCATGCTTAAATTTAGATTGATCATTGCCAATTCTCTCGAAATCATTCAGTCTACAAATTCTCATGTATGTGCGGTAGCACATATATCGGACGTACGAAAAAGCAATTGATAAGCAGAATCCAGCAACATTTGACACAGAAATTGATTAACAAAGGCTTGGCACCGTCAGGAAAATCAGCTATTTCCGATCATATATTGGCAACGGGGCACCCTGTCAATTCGATCAATTTCACAATTCTACATAAAGCAAAATCAGAAAAATTATTATTTATCTATGAAGCTCTTGTCTTTATACACTTTGTTATCTGTGTTTTCCTAATTATACAAGAATATATATATATATATATATATATATATATATATATATATATATATATCATTAAATACATCCTGTTTTCATTTGATTAAATGGGTGGAAATAAATCTGACTCGGTTTTACTTCTAGTTATTATTTGGGCTGTTAGTCAGTGTGTATGCATGTGTCTGGGTGTTTGCTATTTTTTTGCGTGTAAATGTCTATTTCGCTAATCAGCCATCCACATGATCAAATGAAACCCAGGATGTATATAAATGAAAAATTGTTAAATGAAGTTTAATAGTCTCCTTTTATATATATATACAGGCATATTATATCAATAATATTGTCATTTTCGCATACTTTCAATTTAAATGAAAAAGCACATCGATGCTGTAACGGATGAATAGCTACTTATAATCATTATATCTCGTTGTGTGCGCCACCTATGAATATCTATACCGCTTTCAGCGATTCCCATGTCTGCTACAAGTCGGCGACTCAGACTGCTGTCTTACTCCACTGCGATTCACTTTTTTCTTCCAATAAAAAACCAGGTTATACGAATGTCCGAACGAGTCTTTCCTTTACTAAGCACAAAACGAATGTGCACACAAGATTATACTTTCCGTTTATGCTGTCTGGTTTTTCCTTCTGGTCTTAATTGAACTAATTTGATATTAGGTGCGCAACACTTAATACATACTTGCATATATATTAGTTCTTCCCAACAAACAGTATTTCACTGTAATCAGATTGAATGTTTGTTTATTCAAGTCGAGGGTCTGTTTGGTCTTGCCTGAATTGTGGAATTTTTTTATTCCTGGCCAGTCAATTAGAATATCATGTTGATGAAACTTTTGAATATTAAGGTCAGATGCTTGTTGTTTTATATAAAGGGCGTCATAAATAAATAATAATTTTTCTGATTTTGTTTTATGTAGAATTGCGAAATTGGTCGAATTGACTGGGTGTACATATATCGGACGTACGAAGAAGCAATTGATAAACAGAATCCAGCAACATTTGCCACAGAAATTGATTAACAAAGGTTGGGCAACGTCAGGAAAATCAACTATTTCCGATCATATATTGGCAAAGGGGTACCAACACAATTCGACCAATTTCTCAATTCTACATAAAGCAAAATCAGAAAAATTATTATTTATTTATGAAGCCGTTTATATAAAACAACAAGTACCTGACCTTAATATTCAAAAGTTTCATCAACATGATATTCTAATCGACTGGCCAAGAATAACAAAATTCAACAGTCCAGACAAGACCAAACAGGCGCTCGACTAGAATAAACAAACATTCAATCGGATTACAGTTGAATACTATTTATTTCGAAGATCTAATATATATGCAAGTATGTATTAGATGTTGAGAACCTAGTAACAAATTAGTTCAGTTGTGACCAAAGGATAAACCAAAGGTAGCATGAACGGAATGTATAAACTCATGCACAATCGTTTCGTGCTTCAATCGGATTGTCAACAAACTGAAGAGGAAATAACAGAGGCGCATACGGTGACAGAAGTTTCCATACAATATGAGCGTTCAACATCGCAATCCACACTGGCGCTGTTACGATGTGCAAAATACAAATTTGCGCAAAAAGATGAAACTATCAACAACACTGGGAAAAATAGCACCCACGCGTTTCGACCTTCCATGATCATCATCAGAGTACGACGGCAAACTGACTATCGAGGATCATACTATTGTCTATCTCTCTTTAAAATAATGTATTCTATCCAAATAGTTTCTGGCGATGGCTGTCAAGATTTTTAATTTAATATGTTCTAGCTTTAGAGAATCGAAAATTAATTCTCACCAAAAAACATACAAATGGATCGATGCTGCATTTTTTTTGTTATGAAATGATCTAAGTGAAAAGGCTTCGTTCTTCTGCAATAGGAACCTAGGCTTCAATGGAGCTCACTGCGCCCAAGACCTAGGTGCCATTTATAAATGTAAAAAGTAAACTTACAGTTAATGAAATGTGGCAATGGCTATTATAAACAGTTTCTCACTAAATAAAAATTATTGAATTAAAATATAAAAAGAAACCATAAGATAAGGAAAACTAACTGTATACATTGGAACATATTTCCAGTTACATTGCCCATCACATAGATATTGCAAGTAATTTTTCGAACTAAAATATCTGTCGACAAATAAATATACTCATATTGATATTATTGATATCATTAATAATAAACTTATTAAATTCACGAATGCATTCATCTATTAATTCATATATACATACATATACATACGTCAGTGTATAGAAATATCTAGCCAACACAATTGTGAGGGCATACTACTCTGGCTAAAACCTCCTTCAACGAACTACTACATCAACGTTGTCCAAAACTGTGCAAACAAAACCATCTGCTTGCGTTTGTTCAGGTCTTAGTATATTCCAAATAAGTTCCATATGAAGGAAAACCTAACCAAAAAATATCAGTTCTTATGACTCAAAATTGTTTTTAGTGTGCTACAGGGGTGACGCAGTGGATCGTCACAGACTCTGAAGCAAATGTGCCCCGGTCGAGCCTCGTCCGTGGAAAAATCTGGGCAGTACTTAGTGGAATCCCAAAACCGGTCTACTGGATGAATTTCCTTTACTACCAGTTTAACACATACTGCAACGGATAAAGCCTCAAACTCCGATTCTTTTCGACATCAGTTAACACACATATGTTATAACCAGGACTTAATTCTATAAGACGTATCTAAGTTGTTGCACAGATAACTTTGAATAACAACTGTTGTTCCTGTTGAATTTGGCATGTCCTCCCGGTGTTATATGAAATACATTACATACATACATGCATCCATACATACATATATAAACGCATACATACATACACACACGCATATGCATACACATACACTTACACATGCACATGCATACACACATGCATGCATGCATACGTACACATACATGCATACATACATACATACATACATACAGACAGACAAACATAGACATACAGACATACATACATACACACATGCATACATACATACCATATATACATACATACATACATAAATACATACATTCATACATACATACATACATACGTATGTACGTGCGCAATGTCGGATGTAGTGAAGCCTCAACAAGTTTGCACCACTACTATGCCGACAAGACATAATTTATTAGGCCTCTTGATTGGGCATTGTTTGTCTCTTGATGTTTGCAATATTCAGTTTTAATATCGCGAATAATGATATCCTGTCACGGGATTGTTGGCGACTTTCTCTATGATCCTAGCTTTCAATGGGAGTTGCTTCGATAGTCGTGTTAGCAGTACATAAGCGATTAACTTATACAACGAAATCAGCGCTCCACAGCAAGTAGAGACAATGATGAATCGTCGAATAGCCACCAAAATGAACCCATCGATTCAAACGTTTTCCATTTGAAGTATGTCTCACGATGATAAGCAAAAGCAAGCGACAAACTTTATTCATAAAGGTTTCCAGATTATAGACACTAAGTTCGACCATCTCGAATATCTCAGCGAAATGAGGAAGGAGCTGTATACTCTACTAGAAGATCTTTACTTCGACAAATGAACGAGCTATAACAGAGTAATTGACTCGTTCTTTAAAAAAAACAAACAGCAATCCTAAACTATATGTCAAGATAATGGTGCTTTAACGAGTATGAACAAAATTTCACTGTCTTAAGCTACCATTATAAAAAAATCGCGTAACATATTTTTCTAGGACCCAGTTATTGCAAATAACTATAAAAACAATATATGAATAAAATCAGGCAAGAATGTAAGATCTGGTCTTCAGTGATGGAAAGAAAAGGCCATTGATTTACTAAGGCGGAGATCTAGCCTAACTAGAAAGACAAACTTAGCAGCACACAAAAGTCAGATACCTTGACACGTCAACGATGCCAAAACCTTTTCGAGGAAGATAACTGCTAGAAATCTGCAAAGCATTATTGCTACTAAGCACATCACGCCATATCGCACAAGGTTTCCTACAATGAACTGAAATGAGCACATCCAAGACTGGTAAAAAATGCCTCGATACAAGCCAAATTAAGGTCCTGAAACCATGCTATTTCAACCATTGATATTCTGTTGTAATTTAAAGTTAGAAATAACTCGTTCATTAAGGAATAAATATAAGGCAAGTAAGCACAACACAGTTATTTTCGCCACAACTCAACACGACTGTAATATCTGCTACTTTAAATAGCCAATAGTCTGGATAGAAAGAGGAATAAAGTTAAATTAAACACATACATTACACCGGAATCATGCATTGACTGGTAAGTACATCCATAAACACGACACTGCACCATCTTCCCAAAAAAGAAGGTTGATACGAAATTTATCTAAAATAATAAAGAAAACTTGTGCTGAAGATTTTCAATGTCAGAAACCGGCGATACTCGAAACAATTTTACTAGAAAACGTGTATTTCGAAAGGACTGTTGAAGTAAGCACGAAGTATAAACAATGAAGAAAAAAACTGAAACCACACCCAAATATAAGACACGTGCCAGTATACCTTTTAAAACGGAGCGTACCACCAGAAATATTTGTTAGAAGAATTGAATAAGCGGTGATGCGCAATACGTAACTCATGCTAGTCTAGAGGAGAAATGCCTGATAAGCCTAAATGTAATGGATAAGTTACCTACAGTCAAACATTGCTTATTTGTACACACGCAATAGCTGATCAGTCATCTATGCAGGCCAGACAACGAGCACTAAAGAAGTTAACTTAAGAACATCTTATATGAAGCATAGCTGGCAAGCATGAGAAGGTTAACGCAACAGCCTAACATATTGTTAACACGAATCACATTCCTAATCAGGCAAACTTCTAGGGGCTCATTAAAGCAGCAAAACAAACTTTTAGAGACTGCCGAAATCTTCATATGCGTTTACCTGCTCCTATCTGCTGTTGTATAATTCTTGTATTTAATTCTACGCAATTCTACTCGCTTTACAAAATCTATTTAAAAATGTACCAGGTGTAACACTAGAGTTGAGCTCTGGCAAAATGAAAATGGTCATTTTGGCTGTGTTTTGTATACCTGTTTTATTTTATACACACACATTTTTATCAATTAAAATTAAAAACAAACTTTATTATCATAGACTTCAGTTATTTAGACACACCGCAGTCTGTCCGCCTTGCGACTTACGCAAATCTCACGCCGTCTGAGAAAATATCGCCATTTAACCAAAGATATTTTTTTGAAATCACAACTTCAACTAATGAATCGGTATGCATTTCGTGCACGCCAATTTAAAATAAACGTAGTGATAGTTAATTTTACCAACCAGATTTGCCTTATATTTGAGGAAAAATTATGCATAAAAGGAAACTAAATATAAAATAATGTGTGCTGCAGGCCGACATATTGAAGATGCTACTTCATGAGTGAAAAAGAATAGTAAGCTCGAGGATATGTTCATCTATGCTTAAAAACGCCTATTCATTGCAGTCCATGAAATGGCACCAAAAACACTTCATATGAACGACATCTTGTTGGCTGTTATTAACTAATTCTCCTACTTGAGAGTAAAGATGATAACAGACAGGCCAGCTCTTACCGAGCTTTTCAGATGTATTACTCTTGGCTAATCTGTCTTTGTAACTCAGCATATGAAAAACAAAGAATTTCATATTCGTATGTTTGTAAGCTTTGTAAAAAATGTATGTGCGGGACAAGAGATCTACCAGTAAGTATTAATGAATCCGTTTAAATGTAATTTACCACGTGACTAAAAAGCATGTAAAACAAGGAGCACGTAATATCTGTAGGTGATTAAACAATTTTGATTGCGCGGGCGGTAATAAAAATTATCCAAATCAAGTTTGTGATCTTGATATAAACACCATTCCCCCTAGAGGCATACATTTGTCAGTATAAACAAAGCATTGAGTAATGTATAGAAGGCAATTCGTCCAGTAGTCCGGTTTCGTCACTATGGTGAACTCATCAAGTACTATACAGACTTTGCCGCGGACAGGGCTCGAATCTCGACGACGTTTGTTTCGGAGTCTGAGCCAAACTATTTTAGATTTTGTGCGTGCAATAAACCTCAAAGTTTTTACCGTATCAAATGCATAGGATAAAATGTCATGAGAATTTAACAATAAGACATCCAGGGTAGGCCATATTTATTCTGCTCGCCTTACACATAAATAAAAATATACTGATTTGAAACGTACAAGATGCTGAAATTAAAAGTTTAGCAAATTTGAATATGACTTCTGTAAATTATTGGAAGTGACACGAAGTTTCCCTTTAAAAAGAATTATATTAGAACCAGGACAAGTATTAATAGAAGCCTACAAACAGGCCAGACGGTAAAAGACAGTCTGGTGCATAGCCCAGAAGAAAATTCAGATGTGAAGAAAATTGCATTTCTCACCTTCGAGCCAATTATTGAACTCCTGCATAACGGACAATTTAATTCGAGTCTACAAGGAAAAAAATGAATAATAGAGACAAACATAATAACGATTTTTTAAAAGTAATGTTTGTTGTTTAAAAATTAAATAACAAAGAATCGCATGATTTCTACTCAATGTGGAAATATTCAAATAATGAACACCTAGAATCATGCATATATTTCTCTAACGAGCAATTACAAGATCATGCTGATACATGTAAGTTGGCATAAAATAGCTCCGTCCGCATGCACAAATTTTAAAATCGATGTCTACACATGACTTCGTTTAAATCTGAACGAATCGTGCTCGCCAAACTACTTAGGCACTCATGACACATGGTTTGAACTACACAATATGTGTATATATCAGCATTTTGTGGGCGAAAGCAACTATTCGCGACATCATTATCATGGCCGTATCCTCATAAAACATTAGACATGAGAGTGACAAATAGAGAAGAGGTCCATTGGAGAACGGTTTCATGTCCTATTGACTTAGCATCTCGTCAAAAATACTGCATGGAAGCTCCAGACAACCGTTAATTTAATTATTTATGTTTGAATATATCAATAATTTTCATTATCAGTTTCGACAAAAGAGTCATAATTTCATCCACAATTAGCTTTAAAATAACTAAATATTCGGAAATGCTGTACGAATTCCATTCAAGGGTTCCGAGTGGGTCCATTACAGGCTTCTAGTTAAACTCAGGGCTACCATACATAGTAGGTATAATCCAATTAACACAAATGTGTAACGACGGGATGAGAGCAAGCGCGCCAAACGCGAATGGCAGGTTTCGGCAGCTGAAGGAAACTTTGGCCACTGGCATCTGGGCAGATAGTGCTCATCATCCTTGGTTGGCTGACCATCTAAGAGAATGAAAACTCCAAATACAAACCATCCCCACTAGGATTAAAAAACATAATATTCTTTTACAATCAACATATAACCATAATCGATACGAGTTATAGTGATTGCATACTGCATCGGCCATCGTGCAGGGTGGATAAAAGAAATCAGGCTACTTAAATCACCGTCATCTCGGATTCCGCATCCTTTCCCTTTTCTCTTCTCAATCTAACAATAACGCTCATTTTAATTCTATGAATATTGTGGGTGTTGATCATATCAATGAGCCCAATATTTGATTGCCGAATATCGCAAAGAATTTAAGTAGGCTACAATTCACTAAACCTAGGCTAGGTATTAATAGCAGCAAATTTAATGTACAAACATTAAAATAAACTGGACAGCAAGAAGCTCTTGCACGTACGTAGTATAAATTGGAAATCGATGTATGTTGCGTATCTGAAACCAGAATACAGGGTCCTATGTGTATTACAGAATTTGGTGCGCCGTCCTTATCTTGTTGTAATCATATTTTTCGAATTTTCGGGACTTTCTTTCCAGTCCCATCTTCAGGGCTGATACTATACTCATAGGATAAAACACGTTTTGGCAAATGGGTTATCCTTATTTTTTTACTTCCTAAAATATTTTTTAGTCTTTTTCAGTGGAAAGATGTGATGTGCTTTCCATTGAAAAGTACTTTAGCAAAAAGAAGTCGAAATATCTGAAATAACATGGTAGACAGTGAATGCAACCACTTTGTGTCGCACCACAAGGAAAAGGTAAATATGGACATAGTCATAGAACAGATCCAGCCAGGCACTCAATGGAGACATGTCATCAGATAAACTGGGATGGCCATAAACGGATTGCATTATGTAACCGAAATAGATTAACCAGGTTGATTATGAAATCAAGAAGGAGCGTCATGAATGTGAAATCTGTCATAATTATCACGTTTTTATTTCTCATATTTTTTTAATTAATTTCCTTACGGTAACGTATCAGTAAAAAATTAGTTACTAATTATTTTTATATTGTTTGGTATGGTGATAATGATTATTTACACCTATTGTGGATTTAAGCAATAAAAATCTAACTACTCATATACACGAATAACTAGATAAAATCACAAATATTTATGAACAAAGTTTATTTTAGGAAACCATTGTTGACAAAGACAAACCTCTCACAAAATCTAGTCCAATGGTTTTGAACTGCAATACAAAAATACATCAAAACGGGAAATGTTTGAATTTAATAAAATCTCTAACCTAGTTTCCTTCATTCTCGAAAGACATGGCTCGCAAATTTGATGACGGCATTGAAGCGATATTGGCTTTTTCATAATATCCAAACATGATGGACATTCGTATTTATCTTTATCTATGGGATCCACTATTTCAAACATAGTAGTTGAATCACTGAAAATCTGAAAAGCAAACAATAAAAATAGAATTAGATTTAAAGTCACTGTGAAAAAGTTCATAACGACTGTCAAACAAAACCAATTGAATAAAATTAAGAAAGGACAAATTTCGTGCCTTTACTATTAGTATAGATGAATCAAGACAGTAGGAAAATCTTAAGGAAAAAAAAATTTCGCAAGTAATTTTAAACTGCATAGTGAACATTTACATCTTTAAATTGAATTATTAAATTAGATCACTAGTGAATGCGCAAAATGTAGTTCTGAGCAACGATCTCAGTGTATATCGTATCAAATCTAGATCACTCTTAATATCGACAGGCAAAGTCAAATTAATGCGTGATTACACTTTATTACAGCGGACAGCCAATCACCGAAACCCCTTCCTAAACTAGAAACGCTTATTCGGGTTGGAGTAATCCTAAGAAACGCCGATCGTTTTTCGGAGGCAACATCGGTCACGCTGCTTCCTTCGGACATTTCATGATGAGAAAATCTTGATATGAAACTCCCTCTAACCAGTAGCGCATACAGCTAAACCCCAAAATCCATCCGACAAATCGAAGCTATACCGCGTAGTCGTGTCCATCTCCACCACCGCAACGCTGCTTGAGAGCAGCCTCTCGAGCTCAAAAAACCCGCCATCGTTCTGCTTTCAAACCCTCTATTCCCACACCCACCCGAATAAAGCGGAATTAAGAAAGTCCAGATCGATTTTGACCGCTCCATTCTCAACAGCAAGCGCTTAATCATCCTTATCGGTCCTCGGTCACCCTCCGGCCGCCACCGGAAATCTCTCGCACGATTTTTTTCCTCGGTCTAACCTTTTTCCCCTGGAACCCTTTCAGCAATTTTTATCAATTGCAGATCACTTACACCCAAAATCAAATAACTGAGAGTATTTCTATCCTTAAACAAGCTCGATAAGTGCTTTCTTGCTGAAATGTAGCTGTTTCCTTACATAACGGCGTTGATCTTTTCCTCACCAATGGTTACATTTTTATCGAAGCCACAAAGCTGTTGGCCGAGGGAGTGGTCTGGCTGCCTATTTCTCTCCAACTTTGCTTCTGCCACCTCTATTTAACACACGCACGACGACCAAATTGAGCACCTTATCTGAAGCACACGACAACATTGCACGCAATTATCGATTACGCACCTCTTAACTTGCTCGCGCTCTCGCACTCCGATGTATCGATGAGCTGATCAATCAATTAATCATCAAGCGCTAGGCATCGAAATACGCATTCTGACAGCTCCCAACTACCGTAAAAATTGTCGATCATCAAAAATCAACTGTTACACAAGTCCAAAATCACAAACATAAACTTCCCTCATTCGGACTCCAGTTTTGCCGACGACTATCTAAATTATCTCACACATTTGTACTCCTTTTCCAATCCAGCTGCTGAGATGCTTGATAACGGTGACGCTGAGAATCTGCGTTTTCCCAACATTTCGCCAGCCACCGTCGTTCAAGCAATCAAAGAGATTAAATTGAAACACCAATTTGATCAATACGATATCTCTGTCAGTCTGATTGCTCTTCTAGGTTGGAACCGCTTCTCTCTGATTGCTGGCGTTAACAATAGTAGTCTCGACACAACCTATCTTCCCTAGGAGTAGCCCAACTCGATGATCACTCCTATCCAAAAATGGCACATCGTCGATCTCCGCCTAATAACTATTGTTCCTGCTTTCACCAAAAACTTCGAAAGGTTCATACATCACTTAATCTATCATTTCATTAAGTCTCGAGATAATTTCTGCCTCCTTGATGATCAACATGACTTCTTAAATGAACGCTGTTCTTCCAGGAACTTAGTCAGTGTCATTAATCACTGCTACTCTTCTATTTCTAAAGGTCACGAATGCACGCCCATGAAACTGGATGATGACTGTGTTCCTTTATGACCCGGAAAAGTTCATGCTAAAAATCCCGGGTTGACTAGCTTGAGCCCGCCGGTCGTCAGGCAGGAATTTCTATGGCTACGGGCCAATAGAACATTATGGCAGTGTAACAACATGGCAGTGAAACATTAGTCAATTTTGACTTTTGTATGACTGGACGTGATGATGAAGTCGTATTTTTGATTTTGCTTTGCTCTAATGCTGACTTCGCCATAATGGTGTTGTGGAGAGGTTTAATTTGCCTTAAAATTGGCTTTTGACTCATCGTTTTCGGCAATTGACTCCGCCTTATTGAGCAATTTTGTTTGCGGTACCGTCCGCAATCTCATCAGTTACTATTTACAAAACCGTTACACAACCATAAAAGTCGACAATAGTCACTCGTACTTTGTCCTATACTTTTCAACCTAATACAAAACTTGGAAATAAAAATGTCAATAAAATCTGTTTCCGATAACAATTATCCTTGTCTCTTATTCAACCATGAGAAAGTATTATCATAATCAAAGTAAAAGATATCAGCAGGATTGCAGACTTTTTCAAGTTCAGTAGATAAAGTTTTAAAAGGCATCTAAGATGGAGGCATTTCTCTAAGCCCCTTCGGCAATTGGTCATAAATTTTGTAGATTTTCGAAAAAGAATAACTTGCTCACAACATTCCCCACCAAAGGAGGGGATATTGCCAAATGTCCAGATCTACTTCCAATATCATGACTCTTTCTTATCGGAGTCATATAGGCACCAGTCCACTGGTTCAAATGGAAAACTTTTATACAATAACACATCCTCCGAAACCACAAAGATTGCAATGACACAAACTGTAATCTAGAGGCGTATATAGTGCAAGAAATAGGACTTATTTGTTTCACAACTTTTCTTTGTACAGATTCTATCTTATTAGACAAACCCTTTTTTAATGGATTCCAAGTAGCGACAGCATATTCTAGTACCGGTCTAAATCCATATTATATACATTTGAAGTTTTATATCATTTGATAAGATATTTCGATTTATTAGTGCCCATCTTTTCTTGGCACTGCCTACTATACTTTCAATATGTCTCTCAGCAGAAGCTGTACATTGAATAGTTATGCCTAAATCCTTAATTTCTTGCATAAGTTTAATCTCAAACACATCATTAATAACAGCATCATGAAAATAAACATAATGAAAGTTTGTTCTGTTCCCTATTTTTAAAGCTCTCGTCTTTTTATTGTTTATTCTCAGCCCTAGTGCAATAAAATATTTACTCAAATCATACAAATCTAATGTCATATTATTTTTGGAGAATTCGACAGTCTTTGGATCAATTGGGAAGATTATTTTTCAATCATCAGCGAATTTGCAAACTTGACCGTTAAGGATCTTAGTTTCCAAATTTGCAAATACAATTTTAAATAAAATTGGCCCCATAATGTTACACTCGAATTATACCTTAATTTTTCCTATTTTTGATGATGAATCTATCACTTTTTATAGCCGAACTTTCTGTTATTTATATATTGTACAGTACAAATAGTGAGATTTACTTATCTACATGAGACTAATTGCACATTTTTATGTGATGTGATAACTTTTTTATATTGGCCATTTTACAATTTTATTATTTGATGGAACATGTGTAGAGGAAGCTATTTCCTCTGACATAAAAGTTTTACTTTTGTCAGGACACTGTTTACAGGCTGTGTTACTCTTCAAACGTAGTACTAAGCAATGACATTTCTATAAACAATGTTTAATTATTTAAGTTAACAAATAATGTTAACTATGTAAGAATTGTTTATTAGTTAGTTTTGAGTTGTCTGTTCTGTGGGATGTACGCAAAATGATCTCCCTTAACTTGTAACAACTTTCTGGTGTTATCATTACTATTTTGATTTTATTAATAAATTTGTGTTACAACGAGATCAGGTTATTAATTTGCGTGTATTATTTACTGCGATTAACATGGAGGTGTTCCAAATTAGACGATCATACCGCATATATGGATTGTCCGGGCCTGGCATTTCAGAGGCTCTCTTCCGCTAGTGACAAATGGGCTTCTACACATGTGTGGTTTGATTCCAAATAATGATACTCTATTCTATTCTAATTAGACGCGATAGAAGCATCTTCCCTGAAATGAATACAACATAAATATATTTTGTTCAATTACAGAAAAGCTAGGAGGAAAATTAGGAAGACAAAATGACTCACAACGAAGAAAGCAGCATAAATAAAAATGTTTAATAAAAAAATAGGAAAAACAGATTAAATCTATCGCGTGAAATCTGTATTGGCTCCAATTCTATTAGCTAATTTACAGCTTGTTTAAAGAGCATGCTTCATCGAGTAATTATAAACATCTAGACGAAATAAATTTGTGATTTTCATAATATTTGTCATTAAACATGGAAACATAGGTAAATTAAATTATCAGAATATGTACTCAAGTTTTTAAAACAAATGATTCAACACAAATAAATTGCCGACATATTGCGTAAATTAAATTCAATTCGGTTTACGCTGCACCA
>JAQBSW010005477.1:0-57113 GCA_029291075.1 Eudiplozoon nipponicum | reverse complement strand
CGATTTTGTAAACTTTATGTATGATATAACTTTATATATCTGCAGTACCTGTTTTTAACTCTTTATAAATAAATAGCGTTCGTTCGTGTTCATATGTTGTTTAATGATATTAGATATGGATTTTCGGGAATATGTTAATATAAACAAGATTCAACTTCCCAGACTTGCAAACAATTAGCAAGATTCAATTCAATTTTCGCGCAATCAACTTGCAATTCCACAAATTCTTTCTATGCAAAATAAACAATTTAAACCTGGCAATTGGTTAATATTTCGTACTGGTCAGCAACAAAATCAAATGACCTTGCTTAGACTCGTAAAGGATTCATGTCTAAAACAACTACGTTGAGCTTCAATTAACTAAGAACTACACAAAAAAATAACTGTAATTTAGAAAGATAATGAAACGAAATAATACATAAATGAATCAAATCGGACAATAAATACATCTTTTAGTAATTTAATCCACGTAACTGAAAAAAGTAAAAAAATAAAATTCTAACTCAATGATAATAGTATTCAAGTTATTAGGACTAATTAAAGTGTGCAAAATTTATTAACTGGAAAAATTATCAAATCATTTCACGGCAAATATCCGCAGAATCTGCTTTTACATAACGTTATTATTGTGAAAATTATTTTTCATCAAATTTACATATTGATTCCAGTGCATTACGAAAACATAGGAAGGGTACTATGTATGATACATTTCGTACCATCGTTCCCGTTTTTGAGGGTGAATGACCTTTCTTCAAATAAAACATGGATGGATTATGTTAAATACCGGTGCATAGCTTTCTGCTCGCATAAATCAGGCTGCTATTTGCAAATACACGGCTGTACACAAATTATTAGCATATTTCTTTTGTTTCATTTTGTAATTACCCTGAAGGTGATATATGTAGTTAATAATTGTTAGCATATTCATCATTTCATTTGGCACGAGGGTGTATGCCACAATTTTCATTTACTTGAATTATTAACCGACTGGTCGATTGGCTAATCTATGTTTATTGAAATTTCGCACATGTATTTATAAATATATATTAGAGTTTGCAATTAATTTCTGACAACGGACTATGTGCTACATTATATAAGACGCGTAGTTTGGCTGCAATAAATGTTTTACGGCTGACAGTATCCATCTTAATTATAGCCTCTAAATAAATTTTAAAAATTGCACAACACAGCGTAACTGCCGTCAGTCACACACCCTGACATGTTTCGACTTTCCGTAAGCATCTTCAAAATACGACTGCAAACTGATTAGCGAGGGTCAAACCGCAATACATATATGTAGAAAGCACAGTTATACATAAGTATATATATAAATAAATAAATAAATAAATAAATAAGTAAATAAATAAATAAATAAATAAAAAGTAATACAATTAAACAATCAATGATTACGCAATACATATATATGAAAAGCAAAACTCGATATGCCGATTTCTTTATGATTGATAGAACAAATTCTTTCCATCTGGGGTGTACATCAGATAATCTGTGAAGGCTTGAAGTTCTAACCATCCATCTACGTCCTGTCATTTTATAAAAGATTAAATATAAGTTAGTTATTTTAAAAGATTCCAACCAGGTTTCACCAGAATAAAAGGCTAACTTCGAATATAAGTTGGCATATGACTTACAATTTCTTGTGGCATTCAACACTGGTGGAGCAGTGATTAGTCTCATACTCTGATTTAAATGTGTCCTGGTTCGAGGCTCGTTTGAGGCAAATTCTGGAGCGGATTTGAATAGTCCCCTATAAGGACGAAACCGATCTACTGAACGAAATGTAATTCCCACTAAATGCAATCTGATGTTCATACTGAAAAACGTTTATTTTTATATCCTTTAAACCCTGTTTTAATAAACGCAGATGCGCAGTTTTGATACGCTCTGATAGAAATACTCTAAACGAAGATTTTCAGGTATTATTCGTAAAAAAATGTCATAAGGCATAACGTTTTAGTTTTAAGCACATAAAACTAAGTAATGCGATTGGTGGAGGCCTTTCTTAGTTTATTCTTTTTCAGAAGAAGAATAAATATTATAAAAATGCTCAACGAAATTATCATTAATCGGTTACAGTATGTTAGTTGTGTCGTGCGGTTAGATCTGTATTTCTAGTGAATGATAAGTACGTGTAATCATTTTGGAGATTCTAAATTCACAATTTGAAATTCATTTGAAAATGAAAACATGCGGCAAAATTTTCTTAGCCAGATTAATCCTCACTATTTTGACGCTTCACGTTTGCTAATTACTTTAATTTCGGCTACTCCAATTATTGCAATGCAGAAGTTTCTGCGAGTCCAGACAAACGAACAATTATCGTACTGCGTAGTAATTATTTTTGAATAAGTAAAACTACGTCTAAGCATTTAGGTACCTAATTTAAAATGGAAACAATTAGCAAACACAATAAAAGTCATCGATTTCTGTGATAAAGTCTTTAGTAATGCGACTTTAAAGTTAACTCACTTTATGTAATATCTACCGAACCTGTAAACGTTACAAACGCAATGCTTTTCGAGATACTGAGCCTGTACGGGTTCCAACAAAAATAATTTCAAAATATTGAGATCCTACCAAGTTCCAACACAGTTTTGCGATAAAAAAATATATAAATAATAAATATTATATGAACTAGGTCATGACTAAAATGAAATGCGAAAACTAATGACGATTGAGGCCAGATGGTAGGTTTGCTGGAGTAGCAGGTATTAAGAAATGGTTAAAATGCACAATTTTCATTAGATTAAATCTATATTGACAACAATTGTGTTGGTATTTGTCAAAGGCTGCATATATAGTATACATTGTGCGTGGGCATTTTAGTTTCATTCCGGAATACTTTATATGAAGTTAACCTTATCTATGCTGAAATGCATATTCGTGTAATAGATTGTGCTACCAAACTGTTTTACATTACTTAATCAAATATTTATTGGATAAATAGCGTAGTACCGGCTCCCATTGAGATGTAACAAGTAGGCGTGAAGCGCATTTGTTCATGAGGTTATACTTGTAGTGCATGTTGAATTTAATTTACCCTCATGGTCATATTTGATGTAATATTTTAATTTTGCTTCTTCTATAACCACAAATATTGGAGAACGGTTGGACGTTTAGTTATAAATCGTTGCAGAATATGCACAGTTTGAGTGGCGCAGTCGTTAAGTCAGAAGTATACGAAGCAAATCTGTCCCGGTGCGATACCAGGTTGCTTTAGTTCCAGCATTTACTTTATGAGTTTCCAATTTGGACCAAACCAATAATTGAAATAAAACTAATTCGTCACCTTATACAATGCAATGTATAAACGGGCAATTTATATTTTGTAATATCCTGTTGAAAGCTTTTCAATAACCATAGAGTCCCAAGGTTGCGTGGTCTCAGTTCTTTGTCAATATGTAGGGCATGGCCAATAGGAACTGTTGTAGAAAGCAACACCAAATAGGCGCTCACCTAAGGAAGATCAAATTGTGTGCGGAGCTTGATTGACGCAATAATAGAGCTGCAAGATTTCAAAACAAATCGGCCTTGTTCAAGCCATGAACACAGAAATTTGTACACGTAATTGACTCGATTCCAATAAGGACCACACCTATCTACTTGACGAATTACTTTTGCAACCTTAAACGATTTTTAGTTCATACTTACGACATGTATGCAATGAAATTCTGGCAAAAAACTTTAATTTAAAGTACCTTGCACAAGTAGCGTAATGTCAGATCATTATTGATGGAGCTTAGAAACTTTTTGTCGCGGAGAACTAATATATATGCAATTATGTGTGTAGAAGCCGCTTCTACGGATGAGTTGCCAGTAAGCACGAAACGAATGTGCAAGAGATTATACTTTCCGTTCATGCTGTCTTTGGTTTATCCCTCTGGTCATAATTGAACTATCTGTTACTAGGCGTGCAACACCTAATACATAATTGGTTAAGATTGCTGTAATGTTACATAAAAAAACGATGCCCAGTAGGTTTCAGCTGAAGATCAGCTTGTCCAGTTTGAAATTTAATTTAAAATCAATACCTCTTAGGCAGAACCTAAAAACGACCAGGTGCTTAACATAAGCTTGTGTCTGATCTATTAGCGCATGTATTGCGTAACCTCAGTGTCCAGTAAATGATTTCTAAAATGATGTGTGTAAAGTACATATAACGATTTTTAATTAAACAACTAATTTAATTTTATGTTAGGACAAATATGTGCTAATACTGCGGCATCCGATGGAAGAACTTTATCCTCCGAATTTTTAAAATAATTATGCGAGACTGTGTGCTTTAATTCTGTAGAATTAGAGTTCAAATATATTGAAACAATATTTTTAAAAAAATAGTCTGGATTACTAACGAATAATATCATCAGTCAGGCATGAAAATTTAGTAACACGTTTTAAAAACAAATATAAAAAAAAATTAACCTTATTTTCTGGACAAAACGGCTTTCCTAGGCTGAATTATTATAAATAAAATTAAATATATATCGCCTAACACGAACTCGTTATCGCCAAAACTTTTTGGAAAATATGTTTTTGAATTTAATTATTATCGTCAAATAAATCTGCCCTTCTATAAAAACCTGGAGCAATTTGTTATAATCACAAATCTTAATACGATTTTAAATAAAGGGTTTTAAACTTTGTCTATATTTCACTTGTTCGTTTGCGCAACGCATGTTGAAAATGTACGTCAATCATTTGAAGAATTGTTTAAATAATATTCGCGTATGAAATGAGTCCAAGTTAATTTAATTTTTCACCATACCCTAGAAACTGTAAAATTAACTTTAGTCGCACGAAGAGTAGAAAAACTAACTAAGCTTAATAAATGCGCGCACTGGTTTGATAAATTTTTATAAACCAAATAGGCGGATCCCAGAACCAGTATTCAGATTAATATGGAATGAAATTAAATTTTTCAATATCAATATTATTCGATATTTAAAAATAATTCCCATTCCTTATTTGAAAAATTTGTTGAATTAAAAAAAATTCTTTTCAATGGTTCTGTTCTTCTTTTCGGAAATAAGGCTTAGTTGTGTAGTCAGGTATTACATGCTCATTCGCCAGACAATTTGGAGACTAAATTGAACGCTGCTCCAAGCCCAGTTATCATGAATTGTTACACACCACAATTGCATGGCAAACGATGCAGTCGAAATTATTGGTGAGTAAAATTTTAAAATCTTCTTAAAGTGAGTGCCGCAATTTGACTTCCCAAATCTAATTATCATCCGCAATTTGCTTTGGTCTACTCAGGTTTCCGTCTTGAGTCCTGAAAACGATGAAAGTTTGAAAAGCATATTTTTCGTATAAATTCCATTTAATGCTTTCCATAACGAATGACTTTTTGTTTCAAAACGATTATCTAAGTTACTACTATAATCAAGGTAGCGACCATGACATAAGCACCTGACTCATTAATTATTTTCACATGTTAGTATAAACTAAGAATTGTATAGTGTAGAAAAGGCAATTCATCCAGTATATAATTAAACGAACATTGGTTGCGCGGGTGGTGATAACAATTATTATAATCAAGGTTGCGGTCGTGATATAAACACCTGACCCATTAATTGCTTACATATGTCAGTATAAACTAATAATTGTATAGTGTAGAAAAGGCAATTCATCCAGTAGACCGGTTTCGTCCTTATTGGGAACTCATCATGTACTGGCCAGAATTTGCCGCGGACATGACTCAAACCTGGGCAAGTATACTTCGGAATCTCGTGCTCTAACCATTGAGCTTGTGAAAGATTAACTTTTGTTCAGCATTTTAAAGAATGCGCTGTAGCAAATATGTCTTTTATTTTGGAAGCAGTTGAGAACTCAAACGGGGGCACAATTGATTTCCGAAGCAGACGTGCCCGGGTTCGAGTCCTGTCCGCGGCAAATTCTGGCCAGTACATGATGAGTTCCCAATAAGGACGAAACCGGTCAAATGTGCGGCAGGCTGGCTCAGTGGTTAGAGCACCAGATTCCGAAGCAGACGTGCCCAGTTTATACTGACATATGTAAGTAATCAATGGGTCAGGTGTTTATATCAAGACCGCTACCTTGATTTTAGTAATTTTTATCTCCGCCTATGCAACCAATAATCGTTAATTGAGAAAATGTTTTTTATCGATCGCAGCCGCAAAACTAATAACAATGCTCATATTAAGGCCGCAACTGCGCTTATAATAATTGTTATCACAGTCCGCGTAACCAATGTTCGTTTAATATACTACTAAATCAGAATAACTTTCTCAGGTGTATTGTGTATGTTTTGTGGTGATAGATCGGAGGTGCCATTTGCAAGAATATTTTAAAAGCGATTCCTAATTGTCTCCAAGTGTATGAAAATCAGGCCAGTAAGATGAAACAGTATGCGAATGTAAATTGTATATAGAGCCTGACTTCGGTTGCACATGTACTGACAACATCTAAATATTAAATTATTGCTGTTAACGATTAACTCAAAATGGTCACCTCAGGTGATATGTTGCGAGCTCTATAACTGCAGATCTCGTGGACTTATTGGACGTTTAAGTAAAAATTGATGCAGAATATGCTCTTCTTCAAAGTAAACCGATTTAATGAAGATAATTTGCAATAAATAATAAAATTTTATACAGTGCGCGCTTTGGTTGGCGCACTTAATGAGTGGAAAGAATACGAATTAAATGTGTCTCGTCTCAACACCGTTTGAAATAATTCCTGCTGTTATTTTATGTCTTTTTAATATAAATTTAATTCGTATTCTTATGCAATGCTATATCGAAACGGACGACTTATACATTATAATATCCCGCCAAAAGCTTTAAATTACCGTAAGGTCAGAATGTGGCATAGTGTATTTTCTATTTGGACGGGTATTGTTCTCTACATACAAGAATACATTGACAATAAACATAGCCGTGCTTCACACACACACACACATATATATCTATATCTATATATATATATATATATATATATATATATATATATATATATATATATATATATATATATAATTTACGTGCTGTATGGGGAGAATTAGAACTTAAGCAATCACCCAAAATCAATATTTCTAGGTAATATAAATTCCGGTAGGTTAAAGAAACTCAATAAGCCTTTGGCCTTTAGAAATATCTATTTAAATAAGTATTCGTAAACCTTTCACTCTTAACTTAAAGGGCTTCCTCGCTGATGTAGATTTCTACGTGATTTAATAAACCCTTTACTTAGAATAACTCTAGAAATGGGAGCACTGAATATGTGACTAACTATGAGCAATTGAACATAATTAATGCATAATCGAAATATTTACCGTCAATAATATTAATGTAAATTTGTTTATGACATAAAGTCAATAAAATGATGTGCTTACATAGTTAAAAGAATGTGCAACAATAGGAATAATCAGTGATTAAATGAATTAAATTGCTAATGGACTGAAACTGCAATGAATTCATTCGAAACGACATGACAAAATCCTCGAACAAGGCTTAGTTCTGTCAGTAAATTAGTAATAAGTTTTTGCAACATAAAATAATATCAACGTTGAATAGAAATAATAGATATATAAACTTGCACAAAAGCACAACGGATTCTAGCACTACTATTGATAGGACGATATAATTCTAATTAATAAACTAGACAATCTAATTAGCAAAGGAATTATGTTACTTTTGCCTCTCCTAAATTAAAAGCAGGTCATGTGCTGATGAGTTAGTTTCCAAGGGCCTTTATTTTGAACTTTGCACACGGAAGAAAAAGTTTGATCTTAGCAGAAAAAAACACACAATTATTTTAAAATGCTAGATAAATTAACCTGTACACTCAAAGTCATGATTAAATCAGTGACTCGGTTAGAATTTGTGATTCTATAAGGAGATTAAAGAAATTTACCATAAGAAAATTTGGCTTTAAAACATACTTTGTGTGAAATGGATCACCAAATATTCAATAGAATGTCGGTTGCATTAAGCATTTTGTTCATTTTCTACTGTATGTAAAATTATTTACTGTAAAATCACGAACATAGGCTAGTAAGGACTCGACTGTGGTTCCTTTTGATCGATAAATATCAGCATTAATTAAAATTAATAAATTAATAAATTTATATGCGAATTGTCATATACATTCCGTATCTGTTTTTTACGTTGACTTTGGTTGATGGTAAAAATGATCAGTGCGGATCGTGACATAGGTAAACGGATGGGCTGATTAATTTATTATCCAAAAAAATCCATTTACGAAAATTCAAAAAAATTTAAACGCTTCAAAAATAAGTTCTGAAATAGTTCGGCAGAATTATTTTCTTTGCATAAACAAAATACTTATTTTTGGAACATTGGATGACAAATGATATAGGCGCTGGTTAAAATAGTCCAACTAATCAAAAAAATCATTTATCTTTCATTCTTCATATATTTAGCTAAGTATGTCAGTTCGCATTCACAATTTCATATGACAAATTGCGTTAAACTATGGAATTTTAGAAGCTTACTATTTATTCTTAGAAATATAAAGCGTCTTAAAGACGTACCTTGTCATATTACGTTAGAAACGATTAATCAGTTATCTGTTCTGAATTAATCTGTTATACTCTTTATTATATATATATATATATATATATATATATATATATATATATATATATATATATATTTCTGTTTGTCTCTTCCGTTGAATATTAAGCATCAAACTAATCTTTTAGAACAAACTAAGAGGGTTGTAAACAAATCAGTAGAATAATTCTAAATAAAACAGTTAATGAAAGTGCTTGATGTTTAACGCTAATTAATTCGTTTATAAAAAATTAATAAATAATATATAACACTAAAAAATATTTAAATATTATTATTTTCCTAGCATATGGCTTTCTACATTTGCAGAGTATATTGCTTGGTCCTGTTTAAATGGCTTAATTTATTAAACCAACGGAAGGCATTACGCGAAATCCCACTGTTGGATCTCGAATTAACCGCAAAATTCTGTTCAACAGTGCAAGACATTTACACTGTTACAAACGTCAATCAACAATTCTTTGAATCAAGTTTGCGTGCTTGAAGTAAACGCAATCCCATTGGATTGAACCTAGCCATCCAACAACATAACAAAACTACCGCCAGCTGCAACGCACTGACTGTTGTTGGATGACTGGTTAAATACAATGGGATTGGTGTTTACTTCAAGCACGCAAACTTGATTTAAAGAATTGTTACCACCACCCGCGCAATCAATTATTGTTTAAATTGTCAGTCAACAATATACGTTTAATTTTAATTCGCCCGCGTTCTGTTTTCAATTTTTCACTAAATTAGCAAAGTAAAATTATGTTTATAAAAGTCAATACATTATTAAATCAGGTTTTCAATATTGCGGTTATTACCAATTCTTTTGTCTATTATTTTATTGTCTCTAATCGCAAAATCAGTGCTTGACGATATTTCTCGTCCGGCAGAAATCATATTTAGACATTTATTTTTCGTCTAACCTCAATGCTAAAAACCCAGAAATTTTTATTGGAAAGACATTTTTACACGATATTATATTTTTCAATTACGAATTTGATTCTACATAAATATAATTCCTTAAAATGATTCTCACATTCTAATGGACGAATATATTTTTGCGCAGTTCTTGAAACGCTCCACAGAAGCAACAGTGAATTACGAAATGCTAAGTTTACTGGTAGGTTGGACGAATTTTTAAATCAATTGTCTCCAAAGGGCGAGGAAGGTTTGCACAAAATGAATTGAGTTAGTCTCTCATAATATCGTACTTTATATTAGTATATGTACTTTAAACACACCAAAAGGTTGTATATGCTATTGTAGAGAAATATCACTCAAAGCAATTAACATTGCGGCTATGTTTGCGAGCTTATTTTTGCATTACTTCTGTCAAAATTTAAACTTTATGATTGCAATGGGTTCCGATTTTTCGTTCTGAAGAATATTGACTTAAAATAATAATATCAATAACAGTATTAATAATAATTAAACATTTACTAGATGACAGGAAATTTACTATAAGAATACGTATTTGTCTGTAAAAAAATATTTGTAAGATGTATATTGCCGAAATTATTGCAATTGGTTTGAGAGTCGTAACGGAACATATAAAATATATATTATTTTTCAGCTTGGGTCATTCAGATCTAGAATATTTTTTTGTATTGTCATATTTAACACAATGCATATTAACCTTTCCATGTTATTTTTTCTTTATTTCACGTTTTCTCCACGTGTAAATTTCCGTTTTCTTTTTCTTTCTAATATATATATATATAATATATATATATATATTTATATATATATATATATATATATATATATATATATATATATATATATATATATATATATATATATATATTATATATATATATATGATATATATTATTTATATATTTTATTATATATATATATATTATATATATATGATATATATATATATATATATGATATATATATATATATATATATCATATATATATATATATATATATATATATATATATATATATATATATATATATATATAAATATATATGATATTTCTTATTAGGAAGAAAAAACACATTAATAATGGCCATTTATTTCGAGACTACTAAACATTTCTTCACACTCTTTCATTTACATACATCCGGGGTTTTAATTTGATTATGCGGGTGGCAACTAGTTTGATTCTGTTTTACTTCTATTTATAATTTGATCTGATTTTTAATTTTATATGCGTATGTGTTTCTGTACATGTAGGTTCTATTTCGTTGCATCGCAAATTGATGTCTGAGATATGGTCATTCTTGTATTAAGAATTAACTAGCTGTTCAAGTTGCCGGCAGTTACGTGTACGAATGTTTATACCTCAAGTGAAGTCTTTCGTTTCCTCTTGTTTCGCAATTTTGTTCTGACCTCGTGGTAACAAAACCTGCCTTGTGGATTGTAGTGTTGATTGCTCATATTGTTTAGAAATTTCTTTCGCTGTTAACGATAATTGTGACACCGTATGTGCAGCTGTTTTTTGGTTAGACTGGTCTAGTGGGTGTTTGGTCAAACCTGGATGCTAGTAAATAGTTGTTTGGTTTCATGATTTGTGGCCAGTCGATCTAACTATCATGTTGAGGAAACTTTTGAATATTTAGTCCAGGTGTTTTTGTTTTATATAAAGATTTTCATATATGCATAACAATTTTCTGATTCTTCTTAGTTTAGAATTGAGAAATTGGCCAAATTGACTGGTAGCCCCGTTTTCAATATGTGATCGGAAAAAGCTGAATTTCCTGGTGGTGCCAAGATTTCATTAATCAATTTCTGCGGTACATGTTCTTTGATTATTTTGATCAATTGCTTCTTCGTACGTTCACTATGTATGCTACCGCACATTCGCGAGAATTTGTACACTATGTATAATTTGGAGATAATAGGTAATTTAACTTTGGCATCCAACCTCATGATTCTCTGCGTTTTAAATATTCCCTAAACCTTTACACGTGGGAATATGCTTCTTGATGATTCTATTTAACAGCAGTGCAATTATTGAGGCCTGAATGTCATCTCTAAATGGTAAATTTAGGTTTTTACCTGCCGTACAGTATCGTCTGTAGGACGAATCTGTCGCGGTCAGATGTCGAAATCAATGAACCGCTCTGAGTAGTTGTTCATTACCAAAGTTTTCCACAGGTAGCACATTTCTTCATCGATCTTGTGTTCAGATCAGATTTTACATATTTTGTTTGCTAGGTTGCTAACTAGGTTTCTTTTGTGAGATTTTGACACACTGAAGTTGTAGTAAATGAATTGCCCAATGAAATTGGATTTTCTATGTATTTCTACTGGCAAATCACTATTTTCTTCTCGTATGATTTGGATGCCCAAGAAGACAATGGACATAATAAAAATATATATAGAATTGAGTAAACATTATCTTGGAGGAAAGGAAAGATGTTTTCCATCAATATGACATACTTTCGTCTATTGCCGTGTAAAAATGTTCTTTGATATGCACCTGATTAAAAGGACTTATAATTTTCCCATTTCTAATGTGTGATAATTAATTTAGGTGAATACCAGGAGGTCATACAATGCAAACTATGTACGTGTCTCATTAAGAAAACATTTAAACTAACTTTGTTCCATTTAAAATCAAGAAGCAGTAACGAAATATTTTGAAGCGTTCTATTAACTTGGTAATGATATCGCCAACATTTGTGCATTCCCCAGTTTTGATTCTCCAACCGATTACGCTCAGATAAATCGTCTAGCATTTTACCCATTTTCTCAACGATGTGCTCAAAACTATTGTCATTATTATTAATTTTCCGGCTGCGATCGAGAAGAAAACTTTTTTTCAGTTAACGATTATTGGTTGCATAAACGGTGATAAAAATTATTAAAATCAAGGTTGCGATTTTGATATAAACACCTGTCCTATTAATAACATACATTTGGCAGTATAAACTAACAATTGTATAATGTAGAAAAGGTAATTCATCTAGTAGACCGGTTTCGTCTTTATTGGGAACTCATCACAAACTGGAAAGAATTTGCCAAGGACAGGGCTCGAAACTGGGCACGTCTGCCTCGGAATCTGGTGCTTTAACTCCCGGACCACCCTGCTGCACACTACACACAATTTTCAGTCATATACTAACTTATTTAACTCCGTTAGTCTTTTTTCTTTTTGGCAGAGCTCATATGACACGCCTTTAAAGAAATGTTCCAACAAACCATCCTCAATATGTCACTATTGATCAGACACCACAATACATGAGTAAGTTATATTGAAAGGGCTATTTAAATAATTAAACGAAAATTGGTCGTGCGGGCGTTAATAACAACTATATAATCAATTTAGTTATTTTTATTTAAAAACCAATCACATTATATACCCACATTTTCTGAATAAACAGAGCATTGCATTGTGTACAAAACACGATTCAACTAGTAGACCGGCCTCGTTCTAATTGGGAAATCACCAAATAATTTTCAGAGCCCTGTTCACGCAGAAAGTTTTGGACAGTATGTGAAAATTTCTCAATTAGAACAAAACCGGTCTACTGGATAATTAGCCTGCTTTAAAATAGCCCGGATAAAAGTTAGAGGATAAACTATTTCACAATAAAAACAGCCACAAAGTCGATCTTTTTTCAATTTATGATAGCGAAATTAATGCCTGCTTTTTGATGAAGGAAACCAATACTAATTATTTTATATAATCATAGGAAAAAACGAAAATTGGCGGAAACAATAGTCAGTGTCCCTCATGAAAAAGAATCTGTTGATAGGTTTCTAGAGAATTTTAGCATGGTTTTTGGAATTTAACCTCGAAGTTTACTAGATTGCATCTAAGCTTGTACGTAATTTTAGCAATATATATTGCTCCAACATCTGTCAAAGTGAATTTTGCTTGCACTGGTAAAGGTCATTTTAAAACATACTGGCACACACAACAAATTTGGTGAAGATGCTGAAATCACTATGTTCACTGTACAGCTGTATCACAGTATAATACAAATCTGTTTATGAAATGTTCGCTTGCATACTATTTATGTAAATAAAAAAGATATAAATATGGAACTTTGATGAGCAAGATGAAGTTTATGGATTTGAATTTAAGCGAACACTATATTTAAGCTAGTACATATTGGCAAACGTATCATCAAATACACGTACCGATGCGTTCAGATTTACTTAGATATCATCATATCGCGATGGGATCCAGGCCAACCGTAACAAAAGACGTAACTTATTTAATTTTTGTAAACTAATTGATTCGGTTTTCATTCAGAGTAGTCTAAGAAACATTTATATATATATATATATATATATATATATATATATACTATATATATATATACTATATATATATATATAATTTATTAATTGCATGTCATGAAAACATGTTACGAATGCGAAAATAACGTTATATTCACGAGGGAAAAGAAATTAAACAAGGAATAAAAAACAACGAATTAAGTTTCAACCTTCACTAAAATATATACGCATTTCAATTTTATCTCTGGTAGTCAGTTTTCAGCTGCGGCTCGAGTGTAGCCAAAGAAGCTTTAAACCTGTTATTTTGTGTATTTAATAGTGATTTTTCTAGGTTGTGTAGCTGATCAGAAAAATGTGTTGGTAGTAATTAAGCGCAAGAATTTGTATTTGCAAAACTAGAAGCTGACCAAGTCAACTAAATGACAAGCCCTGCTTATTAAAAAGTAACTGTTCTAAACATTTATTTCAAATGGATCTACCTTTTAGAACGTGGCATCTTACACATAGGTTTTCATAACAAAATGCCCGATTTCAATCTTACACACGGTCAAAGTCGGTCACTATCATAATGCAATTAAAAATATTATCTAAATCCTAACATTTTTCGACCATTGAAAATGTCAATAAAAAACAATCATTGATTGCGCGGAAGGATGTTAAAAACATTTAATACAAGTTTGTGGGCTTGAATTAAACACTAATTACATTTTGTTTAACCTCTTGTCACACATACTATCGCGTTTCGACTTTCCATGATCATCATCAAAGTTCGGCAGAAAACTGACTAGCGATGCGTAAATATAGAAATAAAAATTGGGTATGCAGCTTTCACCTCTTGTAGTCTCGCATAAATTATACTTGACTGTAAATTTCAGCTGCACAATTTATATGCAGTGACAAACATTAAATATTTTTCGGCTTTCGCCGCATATATGTATATAAGTAATACAATTAAACAGTCATTGTTCGCGCAGGTGTGGGCATCAATTATTTAACTCAAGTTTGCGAGCTTGAAGTAAACACCAATCCCATTTCATTTAACCAATCGTAGAACAAGATAGTAAACGTTATATCAGGAGTTTTTGCCATCACCCAAAGAATCAATGAATTTTTAATTGTATTGACTATATAGGTATATGCGGCGAAAGCTGCAGACAGTTAATGTTCGTGACTGCATAAAAATTTTGCAGCCGCATTTCGAATAACCAAAGTTGAGAGCCGCATATCTAATTTTGCTTTCCGTATATATGCATTGCAGTTTGATACTCGTTAGTCAATTTTCCGTCGTATAGGGACGATGATCGAGGAAGCTAAAACGCGCCATTTCGTCTGACTGACGGTAGTTTTGCTATGTTGTTCGACGTCTGGTTAAAAGACAATGAGATCGGTGTTTACACCAAGCTTGCAAACATGATTTAAAGAAAAATCGTACGAACATTTCGTACCAAATGTTTCCAGAGTTATTGCCTGGTAATATTCATTTTTACCTTGCAGGGCATAACATCAACTTTATAAAATTTTCGCTTGTTTTCCGCATAATCAAGAAACCTATGTGAACCAGGAAGCGAACTGACTAGAATTGTCATGGATCTGACTAGGTAAAAAGTCACGGAAATATGGTGGCCTAGACCATTAAATGATAAATAAACATGACCAAGGAATCTACAAGTTAAATCATTTTCTGCAATGTCACCTCTTTGAGGTTTTTTATTGTGTTTCTTTTACAAAACAATCGAAATTTACCAAAAAATCGGCAAAAAAAGGTGTGATGTCCTCAAGACGACGTTTTTTCTGGACATTTGATCCAATATCATCTGTGAATATAACAGAACACCATATAAAGTATGGTTGCCAATCAGAATAATTAATGTACCCGTGGACCAAATGCTTATAGGATAACCTGCCCTTTACTGCACAACTTCAGTAAATGGGCCATCGTAGCAACTTTAATTTTTGATTTTAATGCCAGTTTGGGGATTGATAAAATAGCTACTATTCATTCTGTTTTAAGTCATCTTATAAATTTGGCCAAGATTTTGATTTCCACGCAGCGTTTTTCGATGTTCTTGTCTGCTGATATTCCTTCAAAACATCGCGCAGGCACTATTATTAGCCTAAAGTGAGCAAGCGGGCATTTATCTAATGAAGTCTTTCGTTATTTCGAGTCTATTTCCGGCGTTTTCAGAAAATAAACCTTGTCAAATACGAGTGTACTTATAGAATGTTAGAAAAGACTGCAAGGTCGTGTTGGAATTTTGGTGCTGCATGATAAAATGTCAGAAACAAGCTTGCAAAAAGTAATTATTCACTTATCGATGATTTCGCTTTTCACAAGGTAGGAATTAATGTATAAAATGTTCAACAACGAAAGCCTGTTGTAGTAATTGTTTACCAGCCTTTATAAGCGAGAATAGGATATCGAAAATCATTAAGGTTCTCTTTCAATTTCTAATCGATGGAAATACAGCCTGTAGGCTTCGAATTATTTTGACAATTTTTTTAACGAAATCTATAATTGTAAACATAAATCGAGTAAAAAATAACCATTATATGGAAAACAATAGTTCGATTTTGCAGATACTTTGATTTATATTTTTTTTAAATCAATACAGAGGAATAAATTTGTTGAAGAAATGATTTTCAAATTTAGATAAATTATTAAATAAAATTTAAACATAAAGTTACAAGAACGAAGAGAAACACATAAACCACACAAATTAATTAATTAAAGATTAAATCATATGGAATGAATTAAACCTGCCATATAATTTCTCTTGTTCTGTTTAACAACTACAAAATGGTTTAATAAATCAACATAAATTTTAAAGTTGTAATAAAAGTATGTTTGAAAATTTCATTCAATAGTTTTTTTCATTGCTAATATGTTGCATAATACAAACTGAATTACACTCCTTTGTCTAAAAAGTTCTACTCTGCATCGACTGTTCTTCATTTCTATAGTTATTTCCAGCCAACGCGAAATTTATATCCGCTTCAATAAAATTGTAACCTATTGTAACTCCAATAGAAATATCCTTAATGTCTACCCTTAAATCCATCAATATATGTTTCATATTTACTCTTTGGGTACCGCTATTCAAATAGCCTTCAAGTTAATATATTTTGCGTTCTTCATTACGTAACCAGAATTTTATGTCTGTAGTGTACGGGTGTAGAGGCTCCTAACCTATTCGTGTCTGAGAACCCCATAGATGCCAGATCGCTTGTAGTCCTAAAATTGACAGAAGAATCTAATAAGCTTATATTTTCATTCGCATCTGCTAAATTCAAACCTGCAATATCTTGCGCTAACTTGCTAGTGGCCTCAAATTTAAGATCGGCATCCATATCTATGAAATTTAATTATTAAATAGACACTTAATGTTAGGCAAATCGGGATGTGAAACCTGTCTCGTACAAAACACCCAAACAAATAATCTGGAAAGAAATAGACGCGAAAAACAGAATTATTAAATTACCTGTTCTAGAACGTCCACTTCTATGCGTGCATCAATAAAAAATATAAGACAGTATTAGCAGGTGTATATTGTAGAAATTGATCAGTTTTTAATGTAGAAAAATGAGACAATTGCAGCAGGCCAAAGGAGATACAACCAGTCGAGGACCGTAATGCTCGATAACTGAAAATGGCGCACAATTCAAAGTGAAGTATTTAAACAAAGAAAGTTCTGGAAAATAAATGAAAATTTCTTTTTAAATAAAATTCGTTACAATCAGCCAAGGTGGTTTAAATTTATCAGTTAATGTTACTTTAATTTTGGCGGAGGATTTATCTTCCTCCACACGGGGATTATCCATATGCCCTGGTGAAAATCATGCCAACTGAATAAATTTACATGTTTCAATAAAACGATAAAATATTATAGCTAAGTAGAAGATATCCATGAGTGTTCTTACATTCTTATTCAAAGTGGAGCACAAATTTTTCCTTATTTTCTACTGTCTATTTAATATTTGGCTGGATTTTATTGTACACTACGCAATTCTCACTAAAACAACGGACACAGATTCATCATATTTACTGTTAGCTTTCTGCTGGTATTTAGTGCACAGTAATTGATATAGAACAATAATTCATAAATCTCTAAAGTATATTGTCCTGAACTTTGAAAGACGAATACAGTTAGTCTGTCCTAGCTTTCCGTCGAGTACACATTCGGTCAAAGTATCCAGTTTATTACGTCCATCATACAAATATCAGATTTATAAGCTTATTTCAAAAATTGGCTTTTAAATTGCGGTTAACTTTCCAATTTAATCATGTTTGAGTTCCGTTTGAAACAACCAGCATACGTTTCTTAGTTAATCGTTATTTATCAATACAATTAACAGTCTTATTCTAAATTTCGGTTTAAATTTATTCCTTCCTGGCCTATTATACTGACTATTGACGAATATCTCGTCATTAATTTAAACACCTTCAATTCTAATGAACATTGATGTAACATTAGTATTGTAGACTATGCGTGCCAGCTTAATTGATAAAACAGTTTCAATCAATTCAATGGAAATTGTCGTGCCATAAACGTCTTCCGATCTACGGCTGAGTGGGAATTAGAATGGCTGTTTGTGGTATTGCGCGCTTTATCAAACTCTCAGAAGTATAACTTTATTCTGAAATTGACTAAACGTAAGTGCTGTTTTCTATTTGGGCCGACATTGCTCTCAGAAAAATTTTTACAAAATACATTTCAGTGCAAAAGCAGATAGTCATAACATTTTGTCGCGATTTATTCGGTTACGTTTGTAAAAAAAATCAACCGCGGCAATTTGTCTAAAAATTACCTAACGTTGCAGAAACATTGACCATTATGGTGCTATGTGGGAAACAAATGTCTGTCATCTTCTGATTTTCTCGATTTATGCTCATCGAAGTCTACTTTACTAAATAATGAATGTGCAATATACCGAAACTATTTCAAAATTTCACCGTTGTTACATGTTGGAGAGATGCATGATTATTTTGAGCATTACTTTGTCCTCAACTTGATTGAATTTTCATGCCAATCAAGATTTATCTGTTAAGTCAATGAAAATGTAATCTCTTGTAGCGCAATATGAATTATCATTGACAGTTTTTTCTAATTCATAAGACCAAATTACAGTAATACCATCCGGATAGTGGATACAATCATGTTTTGGTGAGAGGATTTGCGTACAAATTCACTTATACTAACGTCCTTGACATATGCTTCGATATTAAGCTTAAAAGAAAACATTTTTTAGAACAGAGAATAGATTAGTTAACTATTCATTGTAGGACGCCACAAGGTGTTTGCATCTAATGGCCACCTGATTATTCCAGATATTTCGACCTCGTCTTTCGGGAGTCTTTTTCAATGGAAAGCACACCACAAAAACAATTTAACCATCAATATTATTAAATTGATATTTCCTTTAGGCTGCTGTCTCATTTTACCACAAATATTTACTACACATCTCTAAGAAAGAAACGAAACTGTATTGTACAGCTATGGAAGAATTAATGAAATTTATAGTCTAAATATGTAATAACTGGTGCGTTTATACTATCCAGGCTATTGTATAATATACCTTTTAGCAAATTATCAGAAATGGAAGTTTCTATTTAACATTGACTAGTCGTCAACGCCATTTACTAATCGTGACTACGTAGTTTATTTAGTAAATTGGGAAACAGGTGATCTTAAAGTATCTTCAAAAACTCTTCAATGAGAGATTCGGTTAATCCTTCCTGACACATCACTGAGATTTAATTCGATTGTGTGTTTTGCGCATAACGTCTTTTATAGCCATATAAATGATATACAGTTATAATAGACGTATGTTATTTAACTTTTTATCGATGTTAGTGTCATGGAGGCTAGAATTAGCAGGCCTCTTTAGCAAAACTTGACATTTTACATTCGACAGACTGTCTTTTAACAAAACATTTCATATCTTTTGAAAAGTTTTATGCACTTACGCCTCATTTTGATTATTTAACAACGCTTTTGGCCGTTCTAGAGAAACGGTGCCTGATATAGCACCCGAGAAGAAATCCTTGTTGAATCTCCTCATGTTCTCTATGGAGGGATTCGGTTGATCCTTCTTAGCCTATTTTCAAACTTTAATTTGAATGATCAGTGTAACACGAAGACTATTTAATCTTATATCTAATTAAATTGCATGGACGCGATAATTACCAGTTCTTTTTGCAATGCAATTACGTAGGCAGATAACCCTACTTGGTTTCCTGGAAAGTTTACATTTGACAGGTGGTCCAATGACAAAATTTACATATCGCCTGGCAAAAGCTACGCATTCATGCTTTATTTTGATTATTTTACATTTCTTTTAGCCTTTTTAGGCAAACCCTAGTGTAAAAAGCAATTCAATAGAACAAAATTCAATTTTGGGTAATGATGGAAGTTATGCCAGTCCATCTTTAATATTTCAGTCCGGGTTGCTGTTACGAATACTTGGCTTAACCATAAATTTTCTTTCGACCGACTGTTCATCACACGTACAGAATTTTGCGCATCTATAGCACACTGATTATTCAATAATGCTGTTGGCTCTTTAAAACCTACTTTTTATAGACACCATTAAATTACAACGTTATCCATCAATCATAATATATTACAGTCATTAAAACTTCATTATTATACTTGAGCTAAGCTTTATTTGCCTGCTGCCAGGTTTTCAATATTCTGGCATTTTAGGCATAACGGCTTTCATCTAAATTCTAGTTTTATGAGTTTCTAATTTAAGTAGCTTATTTAATAATTTTTTTGGTCTCTTTAATCAAATATTGTGAATTCATTCATTGGTACTTAATTGTAAATAAAATTTTTACTTAGACGAATATTGGTGCCGCGGACGGTGATAACATTTCCGTAAGTCAAGATTCCGATCTTGATAAAAACACCTGACCAATTATATCTATACATTGTCAGTATAACCTGAGTATTATATAGTGTGGAAACGGCAATTCGTCCAGTAGACCGGATTTGTCCTTATTAGGAACTTATCTCAAACAGTTTAGAATTTTCCGCGGACCGGGTAGCTCAATGATGAGAGCAACAGATTCCGAAGCAAACGTGCCCAGGTTCGAGCCTTGTCCACGAAAAATTCTGACCAGTACGTAATGTGTTCCTAATAAGGACGAAACCGGTCCACTGGATGAATTGCCTTTTCCATACTATACAATACTTAGTTTATATTGCCAAATGTACGAAAATAATTGTTCATGTGTCTTTAGCAAGATGGCAAACTTGATTATAAGTTAACTTTTATTTTTTAGAATAAGGCCATGAATACAGTCGACATTTTCAATTACTGTTCACTGTTATTATGTAACTACTAGACCTTTTGAAATCACCATCATATTGAGTTTTAAAAAATGCATTTTCAACAAAACAAAAATATTGCCCAATCATTCTTATTTAGGTTTTGGTTGCTAATTAGAAAGTAATGCGTAAAGTGTTTTCCCATCTTTACATCATTAAAAAATATTTTATCACGGAATTTAATTGTTCTGTACATTTTGCATCTGTGTGAACTAAACAACTCATTGAATTTATAAAAACATATTTCCTTGTCGCGAATGTTGTCTGTTTTATCCTTTGAAATGATAATTTCATCCCATTTCTTTGGTTTATACAAGCTGGTTTTTAAAGCTAATTTACTTTGCTATAAATTCATTAATTCTTTAGTATTTTGCGATACTTCACATTGTATTAATTTTCTTACGAATGCAATCGTGCACATTGTGAAAATCATAGCCAATGATTTTTGGTATTCACTCCACCAAACCTTAATTAAAGTTCAAGTTCACATAGCTTTGCAAATCAATGAATCTAAACTGAATAGTATTGTATTACGTGGTGTATTTATATTGATGGTTTCTGCTACTGGTGTACGATAAATTGTATGTGTATCTTGTCTTATATTGCTGTAGCGGTATCCTAGATAAGGCTTTTATTTTTATATGCGTTATGCGTTTATCTTCGATCAGAATACTAGATATTTGTAGAATTCATGTTAGTCTCTCTGTCATGCATAAGTTTTCATCGTCTTTATAAATGATTGCTAATTTGCAATTACCTCCATTAGTATTTTTTTTTGTGGTTAACACCGGTATCAAATCTTTTGGTGACACTTTGTTTACTCCAGGCATTTGGTATTTCAGAAATTCGTTCTCTGACATGGCTGACATTTTTCCACCTATTCAGTGACGAATCAAATGGTAGAATATATTGTGCTGGCAGTTTTCAAGTGTTGATCCAAAAGTTTCGCAGCAAATCCGACATCATTCCCTTAATGGCAGATATGAATTAGTCAAAAACAACTATTTATAACTTCAACTTTGTTATCCTACAACAGGCATATTATTAATATTTGCTTACTTCTATTTTGCTGAAAGTAAGAGACGGCAACAAGATTTAAATCTGTTATCAATTACATTTTTTTCGTACCCTAAATTCATTAGAAACCATTAACGTTAAATTTTAAATAAACAGCATCTTCATTTATTTAATTCAATAACACAAACAAACGAGTAAAATCCTTAAATAATGCACAAAGTTGCACAAATGACACGAACTGATAACGTGCTCAGCCACGCTAAGCAAGAATAACCGAGAAGAATTAAAAACGTTTCTGTCAAAAATCATTCTCTTCATTATTTCAAAAGTTTTAGGAAATAGGCGCAAATTTACTGATCAAACAATGCTTTTAATTAATTTAGTTAACATATATATGCTGTATATATCGCAAGGTCAGAGTCTTTCGCATATTTTTATTTTAATTTATGTTAAATTTTATCTCAATGACTTACTTGCGCTATATATTGTATTGTATTTGAACGAGCTACCATATATTTAAACTTCAGAATCATAATAATAAATGAAATATAACAGTAATTATGCGAAACGTAGGCAAAAATAAATATATTTATGAAAACGAACTCTCATTCTACATTGCACAGAAAAGCCTTACGCTTCTAGAGTTTTTCTAATAAGTTTATTTAAGGCAACTGAAAAAAGTAACATCGAAATTTTTATTTTAGCAATAATAATAATTTAAAAGGCGCTCGATGACAACGACTTTTTAAATCATGTAGCGCAATTGGAATAAACTCTAATTCATCTTTTATATTTAATTGTAAAAAACATATAAAACTATTTTCAGTTCGATGTAATATTACTTCAAAATTCCTACACATTTCTTAGAGCAATTTAAAATATAATAAATGCGTTCCAAACCCAAATTAATCTAAACTGGTTGAACGTGTAAATGTAAACACTATTAATTTAAAATACGCAAATTTCAATACGAGAAAAGCTAACAAGTAACCGCAATCAATATCTTTTTATTTACATAACACATAATCGAAGATGTAAAGACATTTGTAGCTGCGGCTTCTTTGAACTTATGACGTCAACTGCTTGTCTTATGCACTTTGCTTGCGATGTCTAGGTGTTGGAGATGCACACAAGTATTTTTGTTCTTTGCAGTTTTAGAGGTCGGACTCTTGTTTCTATTAGTTCTCTTGCGCTTTACTAATTAAGACGTGGGGTTAAAACGCGCCAGGTCGTGTAAATGACGGGTTTTGGCGTCATTTCTTGAATACTTATAAGTATATCAGTTTTAAAACCCTGCGTTTGAACATGATTTTAACAAACATTATCACAACCCACGTAATTTATGAGAGATCAATTAAATAAATTAGCTGATTGTAATCGGTATCACAAGACGCATGTTCGTGAAGGCAAAAAATTGGATGAGACTCTTTTGTCATAAACAATTTTTTTGAGCCTATTAAATTTAAATCCAAAATTTCAGTCTTTGAAATCATGTATTCGTTTTGGTTTGATGCCATTTCACCATACTTCGGCCCAAATAATAAGCAACAAATTTAGGTCGAATTTCCGCGATTTTTCATCCTTTCATTTGTAGTTTTTCGTTGAACTGGGAAAAGTGACTGCTTTTTATTCGAAGTTTGCGAACATTACTGGAGCATTCATCAACGTAATGTTTAAAAATATCCTCAAGTATACTTAAAAACCAAATCACATCACACGATGTAAAGTATGACTTGGTTATAGAATACAAATAGTTTGACCTTCGAAATATAGCTTAAATTCTTTAATGTAATTATTAAAGCATAGAATCTCCAAACATTGCTGATTAAACCACACGAGAAATAATGTAGCAGGTAATTACGGTTCCGGAACAATGGTTTTGTAAATAAATACATTTATCCAATTTAATATTGATGGACTGCTTTCATATAAGATCAGTTGTGACCAGAAAGATAAACCTTAGGCAGCATGAACGGAAAGTATAATCTCATGCACATTCGTTTCGTGCTTACTGGCGACTCATCAGTAGGAGCCGGTATTACGCCCTTTAACCACTATATATTTTGGTGAAGAATGTGGGATAATAGGACGGTACAATCTCCTAGACGAATGTGTAAACTTGCAATAGTGAAGCTAACATCGTATAGTCTACGACAATGCGACTTCAACGCTAACTCACACTATATAATATATATACCGAGTCTGTAAAGAATACTAACACTATGGCTATTGTGTTAGTAACCGATACCAACATTATTGTACCGAAAAGGTACATGGCACTAACACTATGGTTTCCGAGTCGGTACATGGTACTAACCTGATGGATATCAATTTATGCTATAGTTCACCGAAATTGAGAATTGCAACAATTTCTGAACACCTGTTACTCCAGTAAATCCATACACTCTGGCCTTGATCGATATCAGTTATCACATTTCGCGGTAAGCATGACATCATTCAATTCAATATATATCAGTTAAATACTGTTTGTTGCAAAGAACTAATATATATGAAAGTATGTATTAGGTTTTGCGAACCTAGTAACAAATTAGTTCAGTTGTGACCAGAAGGATTATACTTGCCGTTCATTCTGCCTTTGGTTTATCCTTCTGGTCACAGCTGAACTAATTTGTTACTAGGTTCTCAAAACCTAATACATACTTGCATATATATTAAATCTCCGCAACAAACAGTATTTAACTGTTATATATTGAAGTGAATGATGTCATGCTTACCTCGAAATGTGATAACTGATATCGATCAAGGCCAGGCTGTATGGATTTACTGGAGTAACAGGTATTCAGAAATTGTTATAATTCTCAATTTCGGTGAACTATAGCATAAATTTATATCAATCATATTTGGTACCATGTTCCGACTCGGAAACCATAGTGTTAGTACTAATTACCTTTTTGGTACAATAATGTTGGTATCGGTTACTTACACAATAGCCATAGTGTTAGTATCCTTTACAGACTCTGTATATATATTATATAGTGTGAGTTAGCGTTGAAGTCGCATTGTCGTTGACTTTAGATGATGTTAGCTTCAATTTTGCAGGTTTACACATTCGTCTAGGAGATTGTACCGTCCTATTATTCCACATTCTTTGACCAAATATATAGTTGTTAAAAGGTGTAATACCGGCTCCTACTGATTAGTCGCCAGTAAGCACGAAACGAATGTGCATGAGATTATACTTTCCGTTCATGTTGCCTTTGTTTTATCCTTCTAGTCACAACTGAATTAATTTGTTACTAGGTTCGCAACACCTAATACATACTTGCATTTTCGTTTATAGTTTGAAATAATACCTTTGAATAAGTGCCAGGTATATGCTTTTACTTTTACAAAAACATTATGATATTTTAAACAAAAATTGATCGCACGTGTGGAAGTAAAAATTCTTTAAATCAAGTTTGCGAGTTTGAAGTAAACACCAATCACATTGTATTTAACGAGTCGACGAAAAATATAGTAAAACTACGGTCAGTCACACGTACTGACGGGTTTCAAATTTCTATGCTTATCATCAGAGTACGACGGCAAACTGACTAGCTAGGATCAAAACGCAATGCATATAGATGGAAATCAAAATGAGACATGCGGGTCTCACCTCTAATTGCCTCTTAGAGCTTTAGTTACATTCAGATAAATTGATTAATTAAACAATCATTGAGTGTAAGTTTAGCGAGGTTAATAATTTATGCTCGACCCACGAATTTAACTTGAACCATACTACGTGTTTTGAAAAGTCAACAAGAAATTTGCTCGATATTTCGTCAGTCACACATAGCGACTTGTTTTGACCATTTATTAAATGCATTAATTTTAAGCTATGTGAGTCATTTTATGGCGAGTACTGCAAAGGGGGTTTTAATGTAATATATAATAATTGTAATTAGATCCTTAATAGTCATTCTTCGACCTGTTCTGTTAATAGCCATGTAAAAACGAAACGCATCAGAGCGTAAATCAGCTGTTTAAACTTCTATGATTATTATCTTTCAACGGCAGAAGCCCGTCTAATCATTCACAGAAGAACAGTTACCAAAATTAAATTAATAAATACTCTTTCTACGTTTGTCTCATAAAGGTTATACTCGATTTAAATGCCAATTATTCAATTTATATACAATCATGAGGAAAAAAGTCTTTAAATTTCGACAGCGTTGGCTTTGCATTTTGTTATAGGCTTTATAGATGAATGCCAAAATAACTAATATCAGTACCAGGCTCGTATATTTATCATTATTTTTTGTATCGAATAGTACACTTGGTTTAGCAAATCAATGAAGGAAATTAATAAATTGGACATATAAATCAATAAATAACTCAACCTGAAGAATTAAAGAAAAATTAAACTCCATATGCAAATTGACACAACGTAAATTTTCATCTCGAAATGTAAAACAATAAGCTGAATTAGTAGGACAAATTTAATTTGGCATATTAGCGTCATTACACTTATAAATAGCGGGAATAAAAGTTAATAATAGTACATTCTACGCGCAAATTATTGGTCAAAAAATGAAATAAACAGGCAAATAATGGAAGCAATAATTTTACACGCGAACCAGATAAGGAGTACAATTTTTAGTGAATTTCTTTCGAAAATGCGAGAAAAACTGCACAGCCTCAATCAAGGAAGCACAGAGGATATATGCTTATGATTTATTCGCCCAAGCAAATAAAATTATAAGCAAATTCAAGTTCGCAAAAATCTGAAGTGAAGATTACACGAACAAGTCGCAGAACGCACAGTAAGGAGAAATTCACTTTACGTGGGTAAAATCGATAAAATAGAATTGATAAGAAATAACGTTGCATTTTGTGAAGAAAAATCACTTAGAATAGGTTTTTCTGACTACAGCAATATATCCTCGGAAAAAACAAATTATAGACACGATTTTGCAGAAGTTAGGCTCGTTAGTTTTCCGCATATGCAGCATAACTATGTCTGGCAGACTGAATTGGAAAAGGTGGGGTTGAAATTCTTCAAATACGGTTTGTGAGAGAAAACGTTATTGTTCAATAAAATTTGATTATACAGCCACACGAAGAGGCAAACAATCGTCATTCGCATGTATAAAGGCATTTTAGACATCCTTAGTCATCACTGGAGCACAACAGCGATCTGATTAACGAGGGTCAAACCATAAGGCACATATAATATCAGACACGCCTCTTTCACCCTTGTAGCGCAGCATATATTTAGCTTGACAGAGAATTGCCATTGCACTATTTCTATGCAATCAAGGGCATAAAATTTTGGCAATTTTCGCTGCGCGCACATTAGTCATACAATAAATCAAGCATTGCTTTCGCTAGAGGAGACAAAACAGGTTTAAAACTCAATTTTATTTAATCAGTCGCACAATATAACTTATTACCATCAGTCACACGCACTGAAGCGTTTCTATATTCCATGGTCATCGTCAGACAATGACAGGAAATGGACTAACGAGGATCAAATCGCAATTCATACATAAGGTATGGAAGATCTGATGTGTGATTTTAACTCACTTGCGTGTGGCGAATGCTACAAATATTGGATATTCGTGGCTGCGTAGCAACTCTGCAGCGGATACTTCCAGTCAAGTAAAAATTATAATCGACTGATAAGTACGTGATCTGCATGTAGGTATTTACAAACCGTCTGTAACTATTGCCATTTGATTTTCGTTTGCCAGTTTGCCGTCTTGCTCCGCTAATGATTAATAGAACTTGGAAACGCATCCGTATTTGCGATTTCCGATAATTTTGCTGTTGTACGAATGGTATTTATTATAAGTAAGAAAAATTGATTGAAATTTTTTATCACAACCCTTTGAATCAATTATTGTTTAAAATATTTGCAAGTAGACAAAATTTGCCCAAATACTAAACACAACAAAAACCAAACTGCTGAATGAAATATTGCCTATTTTGAAAAAAAGATCGAATGTATGCCTATCCACGTAGTCTCTCTTTCTCTCTCAGTCTATATCCCAATGTCAATACCTCTCTTCCACTTATTCATTTCCCACACTACCTTTACTTTGTGGATACTTTTCCATCTTCCTTTCTCTATTTCTCGCTATGCCCAATTTTTAACTACTTTGCGTAAATTTCATGTGCGTATGTAACGCCAAGCAAGGATGAATTTGTTTCAAATGCCTGGTAACACGATGCTAGCTTTGTCCTCATGTGTGTTTCGTTTTTTAACCTCAGTTCGATGAACCTCAGACCCTACTGATATTGGGTAGTGTGCATTTGTACTTTTGCAGGTCACGCCTATCCGAAAGGCTATTGTAATAGTTAACATTTTTCAGAGAAATAGTTGCCCAATTCCAACAATTATAAAGTATACTGGAATAAAACAATTGTATGGCAACCGTACCACCTAATTAAATGAAGTTTCAACTAAAAGACTGACTAGCAGACCGGGCAAGAAAGGTTTAATAATTGTAATTCAATATAAATTATTTGGACATTTTTTGACCAAATACATCCGCTCGGTGGCTTAGTTGTTTTTAACACTGTAACCAAAATGCTCTGGTCGTGGGTTCGAGTCTAACTCGGGTCGAACAATTCACATCTTCTAAAACCCTCTCCAATTTACTAAACCAGACACCCATTCTCTTGGATACCTTGCGACCGACCGCAATGTTCTCTTTAGAACTGCACTGATTATAGTCTCAATTAAGCAATAATTGTTTGCGCGGCTGGTGGTGACCATTCTCTAAATCAAGTTTGCGAGCTTGAAGTAAACACCAATCCCATTGTATTTAACCAGTCGTCGAACAACATAACAAAACTACCGCCAGTCGCAGCGCACTGACGGGTATCGACCTTCCATGATCATCATCAGAGTACGAAGGCAAACTGATTAGGAAGGATCAAACCGCATTTCATATATATGAAGAGCAAAATTAGATATGAGGCTCCCACCTCTAGCAGTCTCGCATACATTGTACTCGACTGGAAGTGTCGGCTGCACAATTTCTATGCAGTCATGAACATTATCTATTTGTAGCTTTTGCCGCACATATATATATATCATATATATATATATATATATATATATATATATATATATATATATATAATTGATTGCGCGGGTGGTGGTTAATATTCATTAAATCAAGTAAGTAATCACCAATCCCATTTTATTTAACCAAGTCTCAATTTACCAAAATCAGTTACGAAAGCACATTATCAATAAAAAATTACTTAAATATTTATTTTTATTTATTTTTGTGTTTTTCAATGTAAATTATAGACGCTCTACCATTACTAAACTCTTTTTACTCACACAAACGGCTGAAGCATCACTTACTTTTGACAGGTGGATCTTGAACATAGGCTAATAAAGCATCGTCTGACTATCAAGTATGTAAAGGCGATATTGTGTGTATAAATATAATGTTGGTACAATCGGACGCGTGCTAATTAAGAATGGGACAATCATAATATTATTTAACAGAAATTAAATGGAATATAAACAAATAAAATTAAACTTAAATCTCTGTCAGTTTATGTTGGTGATTGCGTTTATTTACAAGTAGAATTAGCTGGGATAATTAAAAGACAATTGTCACAGTTGATTGAAATATAACTAAGCATACGTTTTCAACGGATTTTCACACACAGACAAGAAAAAGAAGACAATGATAAGGAAAACAAAAAAGAAAATCGAGCAATGAAAGGAAGCTTAACACGAAAACAAAGTTGCAGTATATATTTAATTTTATTCCTAGTGTATGTTTACGTTTATAGAATTTGTCATTTTAAACATAATTAGAATAATCTGAAGATAAAAATACCCGCAATGAATAGGCAAAGAGAATCAGTGTGATTTAAAGCTAGTTGGCGGTTTTGAGATGGACTTTGTTTAAAATTATATTTTGGCATTAAGAGAACGATAGTTCGCCTATTGCTAGTGGGCATGGTTTGTATTCAGTGCTTTCCTTCTCTTAGATAGTCTGCCAACCAAGGCTGATGAGCACTATCTGCCCAGATGCCAGTGGCAAAAGTATCCTTTAGCCGCAGTTTGGCGTGCTTGCTTTTATTCCGTAACTAATCATTTAACACTTAGTTCTACTGCGTATTTAGAACAAACTCGAGGCTTAAAATTAGACCCGAAACGTTCACACTACCATTCCATGGCTGAAATGGTAGTGCCCGCCGTTTGTCAGGATAAAAATTTCTATGACTACACAAAACAGTGAAAGCCGCAAACATGCTGTATTGCCGATGTTGCCTTGCGTTAAATCTGACTTGGTCATAATGGTGTTCTGTAGAGGTTTATTTTGCATCACTTCAGGGTGTTTTCTATGTAAATCTACCCTAAGTAACTATGTTCTCCCGCTCATAAATCTATCTTCCTTAATAATTTGTGTGCTTAAGTTATTATTTTCACATTACTATCACTGTTTTTAAAACCGTTCTTGTTTATTTGTTATTTTTCTTGTGGTTTTACAGGAATGAAACGTTAGATACCCATGACTTTTGTATTGCTGTGCATGATGATGACGATGATGATTTAAGATACACCTTCCTACAATTTTTCATAGCGTACTTTATAAGTATTTATATGAAATTTAGCGCAATTTGTTATTCAGGAAAGAAACTTTGATTTGCTAGTATTCAGCTTGCCGTGTGCTGTGTAAACCATTGACGGTGTTGACATGTTTGTGTGACATATTATGCTGCTAAGTTTGATCAGAACATGTTACCACGTAGTTAAGACCTAGCGATTATCAAGGTAGCAGCTTAGGCGACAGGCAGCTGGGAAATACGCAAGTACTTCTGAAATAGCTAGATAAAGTTATACAGCTAAAAATAATTTATTACGCGGGTTGGGATAATGACTATTAAAACCGACATTTTCATTTTCATACAAAACACTAATTACACTATATATATATATATATATATATATATATATATATATATATATATACATATATATATAATTCTGCCGGTAAAAAGTATTGGAAACTCATCCAGTATACAGGTATCTTCATTAATGAAACTTCGTCAAACGCTGTCCATTATTATGACGCAGAATGCGCTCGAATAAAAAACATTTGCTTAGGAGTATGGGACAGTACCCATTGCACCACCACACAAAAGCTTCAGTTATATACTATTTTATGTTTTCGACTAACCCTTCCTTCAGGAGCGGCATTTGTGGCATCTTTTTTGCTTAAAACTCAAACTGACTTTTCTCTACCTATCGTTATTGAAAAGGCAACATACCATCAAGGGAAGTGGTAGTGAATTGAATTTGTATTGGAGGATTTCGATTAAACATATTTGTCAATATAAAATGTGCATAGCCTAGTGTAGCAAAATAATTTCTGCAGTGGATCGGTTTCATGGTCCTTGGTATCTTGTCAAGTACTGATTAGAATTTGCCGTGCACGTGGCTCGAGTCACGGCACATTTGCTTCAGAATCTGAGATTCAATCAACTGTGTCAACCCTGTTGTCTGCTACATGAAATTTTTATTTATATATGGACTTATGTTTTTGGTTATACTTTACTTCGACATAAATTCGTAAATATTTCAGTAGAAAGGGTCCAAGGTTCTGAGGGAAATTCGCTCTAGTTCAATGCACGTACGCTGAAAAATTCCGGACAGTATATGATGAGTTCCTAAGAGGAGCATAGTCGGTTAGCTAGATGAATAGCCTTGGCTACATTAGGTAATATTTAGCTTGAGTTAACAAATATATTTTATCGAAATCCTACCGTAAGTATTCAATTAAATATCAATTCGCCAGATATCATTCTATCTGTTCTAAAATTACAGTTGGAACATTAGATCGATAGGAATGCTACATAGGCTGCACGTGAACGAAAGTCTAACAAAAACAATAAGTCTATATATAACTGAAAATTGTATTTATTATGCGGGAGTTTGGAGTAGTGGAGTCGCAGACTCCGAAGCAACTGTACCTCATTTCGAACACCCTCCGCGGCAAAATTCTGAACATTAAACGAACATTTGTTACGTGGGCGGCTGTTCATTGGTTAGAGCACCAGATACCGAAGCAGACGTTTCTAGGTTCGAGCCCTCTCCGTGGCAAATTCTGGCCAGTAAATGAGTTCCCAATAAGGACGAAACCGGTCTACTGGACGAATTGCTTTTTCTACACTATACATTTCTTATTTTAGACAGATATATGTAAGTAATTAATGGATCAGGTTTTTATATCTAATATCTGAACATTATTTGTCGAGTTAAATATATTTTTAAATTATCACACTCTAAATCAGACGGATTTCCAGGTGGACTCAATGCAAGTATTTATAAGTAAAGCGCATTGAGGAAGCCCTTAATAGCAATTTAAACATGGGTTAGTTATTAATTGTTGAAAAACGTGTGCGTGTTTTTGATATTCTTTGTGTCACTCACTGTGTTGGTTTTGTACTTCTCGCTTGGTGTTTTATAATTTATACTAGCAATGTCATCTAACTCCTTATTGTTTATCCAATGTTGCTATTTAAAGATGCAGAAAATTGTATCAGAGTAAGATTTTAAGAAAAATATTGCCATTTCAACTGTGTTGTTTAATATGACTTTGGAGTTTGGCTATGCATCGATACAACAAGAGTAACAAGTTAAACTTCATCAATTAAAATTTCTTATATTTCTCACGACCAGTGGCAAAATTTGCTACTTATTTTATAAAAGATCATTTAATAATAGCACAGTTTTCCTAAACCTAATTGATTTTACTTAGTTTTAGTTATGTATATAAATATAAATCTATATAGATATATATATATATATATATATATATATATATATATATATATATATAATATGCACTTTGGGATAGTTCACGAGAATTTCAATGCATAAATATTTGGGTTTTCTAAACTTGCGTTAAATCCAATTTAAGGTACTTTAATTAAATTGGTAACCCGATGCCAACAAACTTATATTTAATAGAGAAAAAATGCCAGCTCTGATACAAAAGTTCTTCGAAATAATTTTATAATACGATTGCACATATTATACATGCTAGTGGATAAACTTATTGCACTGGGATTCATTTCTTTTTATATGTTCCTCAACGGGAAAAACAGGGCATCAGTTTATATGATTCCATAATGAAACGCAACAATCTCCATATATATATATATATATATATATATATATATATATATATATATCTAAGTCATAGCACACTTACACACATCATTATATACATACGATGCTTGTATCCAGGACAGCATACAAGTGCATCAAAAGGTGTTTATCGATTAGTGAGAATGAATAGATTAGTAGGCAGTATTCGGTTCAACCTGACATCGACCATTTATGCCAAAGTTGCATGAAGAATAGTTACATAATTTCATCCTCCCTTTTGAAGTTAAAACAAATATAAAATAAAATGGTGCACCGCACCACGCACGAATTAGTTTTTTAGAAGGAAAAACAAACAAATCTAAAACCATATTCTTAGCGGAACCTGCACTAAAACTTACACTTCACTGAAATAAAAGTTACAAAAATTGGAAATGATAATGAAAACTAGTTCTAAATAGTGTAAAATCTATTAGGCTAAAACGTGCCAATTCATTTTACAACATAAACTCATATACTGTGTAGGATTTGTTTAAAAATGAAAATCACTAAAGAAGCCAACAAAATGCATACAACCGTTATTCCATACTTTCTAGTGCTGTACGATAAATCTCCAGACTTCTAGTTACGAAAGCGTTGTACTGTAACTAGGCTTCGCCAACGACTTTGATGTATAATAAACTATTCCTTTAAATATTTTCCAAATATAATCCCACTGAATGGTGGCGTTATTTATTTAGTTGATCTCGCCGATAAATCTGATAATATATAATATGTAGATAGTCAATGAAATAATCTTATTCAGTTAAAACTATGATAATTATCCCAAAAAATAAGGCAACACTTAAAAATGATGCTTATCGATTGAATATAAATTAAATCTGAATACGATTAATATATAATGATTAATGGGGTCAATCATGTCCAATAGAAAGAGCGTTATACACATCATACTATAATGAGGTTCAAGGGACAACCACTCAGCACTGAACAAGGTCAACTAAACAAAATGAAAAGCTTGTAATATAGTTATTCTTCAATTACGCAACACATATCACCCAATATTAATTTAAATTAAATTTAAATTTACACAGTAGCGCGTTCGTCACATCTTGTCAACTTTAAAGCCACATCGGAAATAGAGCTTCAAGGTAATTTTTACTGTATTGCCTCATAACATGCCTTCAAAATAAAGTGAACTATGCTGGCAAACTACATGGAGATTAGGAAGGAGATGATTACTAAATATCTGATGCAAGATCGCCACTATAGTTGATTATATGCCATACCACCCAAGTAACTTACCAAGAAGTCCTATGTGCAAACAGACCATTTGACGATTTCTCTTAGATAACAACGTGATACAACTGTTCATGCTGGTTTAATATAATATAAATTTTACCATATAATAACGTAGTTTTATTTGCCATTTGAGTCCAATACGATTTTCAAACAGGATTAATGGCATTGACGGAATATTCATAGTGCTCTCCGTTTATTTCAAGCTTCAATCTAGATGTGAGTCATTGATTGAATGGTTTGCTATATGATATCTGTGTTGTGAGTGCTGCATTGAAGTTATGCTCATGACTGCATAGAAACTGAGCAGTCGAAATTTTGTGTCAAGTTAAATTTAATTGATAAAATTTAAATTGATAAAAATAGTGATGATGGCCGCAATTAAGATTTTTAATATAATAAAGGAATAATTTTTGGGCTATTCCTCGTTAATCAATTTACCAATGTGCTTTGAGGGCAACCATGATAAGTCCAAACTCGTCATTATATGAACATACCAGTAGTATTGCTGTGTAGCGCGATTGGTTATGCCAAGTAAATGATTTTAAACATAGGTGCGCAAACTTCATTTTGATTAGTTTAATACGGGCATGAAGCGTTAGTGTTTATATTTAGATGTTCCAGTACGCCAGTTGTTCGGTTTTCATTTCATCTTTAACTTTTTGTCCAGTTTTGTTTCCGTTCTTATTTGTGTTAAACACCGAGAGGAGTTTTTACCTGAAAAGTAATTGAGAACAGCATAATTTGGCACAAACTGTAAGCTCAGAAACGCTCCAACCATTCTTGTTCAACATCGAAGAACGTTGTTGAATTGTACAACGGAATTAATTTTGTTGATCAAAATTACGAGATTTAAATCTATATTGAGTCCTGATTATTAAGGTATTTCAGACACCACGAAATTTAACATAGTTCGTTATTTCAATAACCATCGATTGTGTGGGTAGACAAAATAAAATTTCAAATTAATTTTTTGCATTTAGTAAACATCCATCTCATTCAAACCAGTTGCATAATATTGCAGGCCATGTAAGGTTAACAGTGCCTTCGCATGTCAATCTCCCCTCGACCACATCCGAGTATGACAGGAAAGATGGACACACGTTTTTTATTCAACTGACAGTAGTTTCGCGATATTGCACCAAGATTTAAAACTAGGTTTTTCTTTTATTTCACGTCTTTAAATGTCATTTGAATAAATCTTTCAGCAGCCCGCTTCTCTAAACTGAAATTAGCTTACGTATTGGCTTAAATAGATTCGTATTCGAAGAGTCGTGTACGTGTATTTAATAGTGCTGCAAAGTAACTACTGCTGTCTATGCGAAGCGGTTTATCCACCTGTTAATCTTTTTTAGGCAAATAAACAGTTCATTATTTGCCCAATATGTGACTGTTTATTCAGTGTTTATTTAGACAACATCGATTTGCCCATAAAATCAGTAAATCTGCAAATCTTCCCAATCGCCTTATCAGATATTTGCCTCAATATTTTCAGCTTCTAGAATTATTCCAACAAACAGTTTATTCCTATTACAATTGTTATTACCGCAAATTTACAGTGCATTTCATAATGAAGAATAGAATTGATGCATTTAGAATTAAAACTCATAAAATAAGTTAACTTTAAAAACAGAAATTTAAGTTATTTAATCCAATTTTTATACCTGGGATAAGTCATAATCCCATTTGATTCAGCAAGTGACATAATTTATGAAAAGCACTATTTACCACAAGTACTGACGCGCTTCGAGCTGCGATGTTCAGCATCAGAGCACAGCGTAAAATTGGTTATTGGAATCAAACCGAAATGCATATAAAAATAGCCTCGCACACATTTTACTGAATGTATATTTACTATATTTTGCGACTGAAAATATACAGCGTGATTGGTGTTTATCCGAAACTCGCAAATATGACATAAATAATTTTAATGTTGCGAAGCTGCGGAAATTATATATTCATGGCCGCAACGTAACTGATAAACGAACATTTACAATCATATACCATATATATCGGAATATTACTTTATTGTGCGTCTGATTAGATCAAATGTGATTGCTGTTTATCCGACGCTCGCAAACCTGAATTAAATAAATTTAATGTGGCAAAATCTGCGGAATTTATACGAGCATGGCTGTAGACTAACTATATAGCTCACATTTAACATAATATATAATATATGTGAGACTAATCTTGGTGAGAATCGTATTTCTGATTTTCCATACTTTAAATAGGCATCGCTGTTTGATTCTTGACAGTAAGTTTGTCTAAATGCTGTGATGATGATAGCGCATGTACGGAACTCGTTAGACCTTGTCACTGACAGATTTTAAGCGTTCTTTTTGCACTAATAAATCGAAATGAGATTGGTTGTTATCTTAAATCAATAACTTTTATTTATATAAACAGAACGAAGTTTGTACAAAATTAACAAAAATATTCTTTGCAAGTTACTATATAGAAAAGTAGCAATTAATCGTTGCAAAACCTATGAACTATTGAACAATTGAAGTAGGCCAATAGCAGAACTCATTTAAACAGTCATGTAGCAATACGGAATGTGAGAAAATTAATTCCGCCTTTTTGACTGATTTAACTTAATGCTTTCGCCGTAAAACTTTACAAGATTGCATCACGTTAATAGAATTATCACCGGTTTGATTAGCCAGGGAAATGAGTGAAGTGAACAATCTAATGGAAAAGTTAACAATTGTGCTTAAACAATGAATAAATTAATTTATGGCACAGGAGTTGAGTTACACGACTCAAAACCAAGTGCTTCAGGTCCGATCGCATTCCGCGTTCTTTACGGCCCCTACTGATATATGTCATACAAGGACGAATACGGTCTAGTAGATGAGTAGCATTTTTTTCACATACGAGATGTTTAATTTACAATGCCCTTCCATAATAAATTAGTATGATATATATATATATATATATATATATATATATATATATATATATATATATATATAAATGAGTATTACAGAAGGTTTATTTTAATATATAGTACGTCATTATAAAATAAATATTAAAATAGGTAGCAAATGCAGTTCAAAATGTTGGCCGGTTTCGTCCATATTTTGCATTCATCGAGTGCTAGCCGAAATTGCAATGACCGGCGCTTCAGAATCTGACATGTCATCAACTGCATCAGCGAAGCCGTGCCAAATAATGAAATGTTTATTTTATACTGAAATAAAAATATTCGTTTACTTTTGTACATCTTTGTTTTACTTAATTTATGCCAACAATATAAACTTTACCAAACCATATAAAATTTATGTTCAATATATATATATATATATATATATATATATATATATATATATATATATATATATATATATATATATATATATACAGGTATCCTAATATTCGGTAAACTACATATTTAGTAGATGTATGGTTTGATTTGTGCATATTGAGTCAGAAGTTTGGCAAAACACCTGAATTAATTAAAATAAACGGAAAATGCTATTAAAAACAAGTTTTCTGAGAGATGTTCCACATAGGTGGTTAGGATGTCTCACTTCGAGTATAGATAGTATCTATTTTTAGTTGAAACTAATATTTCCTAATCCTGCAAATATATTAATTTTTCTATCGTTATGCTTTGAAAACGAAAGCATTCGTATGACCATTTGAATTTTTTTTGCTGCTATAATGAGTTGAGAATGTCCCTATTACTTAAAGTTTTATCTCTATTACTATAATTATAATAATATTAATTATTATAATTATTAATATTTCATTTTAAATAAAATAATGTATAAGCTTATTCTGCATTCTCGTGCCTTGCTTACTTTTTAATGTCAATGAAAATTTCTTTTTTAATTTAGCACTGGAAAACGGTACCGACCTAGAAATGGCGCATTTATCAAGCGGAGTCAAATTGTCAATCTATCCGGAGAAACCTGATGTACAGGCAATGAAAGACAGACTTATAGAGGAGAGAAGGCGTCTTCTAGACACACCACAAATTGACGAAGCACTCTTCTATGCTAAACAGAGAAAGGTGCAATTTTGTGTGTATACATACATAATCAATTTTAATTTCAATAGCAGAAGGAATACCCATTATTTGCTGTCAACAATACATTAGCATTCTTAGTATGTGAAGAAACCAAAACCAAATATTTTGTTAGAGCTAGAATTATAGGTAAACAGACGGACAATAATTGAATTTGACTCAAACTGTTAAGGTTCAAAGGTTTGATTGTCAAGCTTGTAGGGATCTATCAATTTCGCAAAGATCCGATTGATCCCTATTTCCAAGTACGCATCGAGTTCTTCTTCGTCGTGGCTAGTCATTTCCAGCAGTAGCTGGGATTCTTGCATTTTTCGGACGGCGCATTGTATAAAGTCACAAAATATGCAACACTAGTGTCCATGTTCGGCCCTGACCGCGGCAAATTTTCTGGGCAATATTTGAAGAGTTCCCCCATACAAACAAATTTGGTCCACTGGATGAATTTCCGTTGTTCCATTATATAATGCTTTATTTATGCTGACAAATGCACTTATAATGGAATTGGTGTTTATATCAAGCTCGCAACCTTGTTGAAATAATTGTTATCACCATTCGCGTAATCATTGATTGTATAATAGGCTACATTACATGTGTGTTCTGCTACACGAGTCACTAACAAGCTGAAATGTGCTACGCGCTGTTTCCTCATATGCGGGGTCTAGGTAGGCAACAATTGGAATTCTTCATTTTACTCACCACGGGATACTAAACATTCGCATTACTAGCAGAAATTCTATTATTTTCATCTATTGATAGTCACTTTGAGAATCATTTCGATTTTATGGAGAGACAACCGTATTTATTGGTACGCCAGTCTTCTGAATCTCGTAATTTAATTTCCTAAGACCAGTAAACCAATGAACAATTGAAAATTTTTATGCTTGTAGTGAACCAAATATTACAACTTCTTGACTTAATTTAGACTTTTAAAATATTATTTAGCAACATGTCTTATATATAATATTTATATATTTATATTTATGCTCATTGAAGAAACTGAACAATTCATCAAATAGAACGGTTTCGTACTTATTTAGAAATTTTCATAGATTTTATCTAGTTTAATTTATCTACTCGATAAAATTCGTCGACATATGGCCATCGTCAAAGAATGCCGGAATTTCGGCTGTAGGGAATCAAATTCTGGATGATTGTATCAGTGACATGTAATTAATGTTCTACTCTAGCAAAGTCAACTATTGCCACTATTTGCAAGTGTGTTCCAATATGTGATATTTCATAGTGGACTTACCTTCATGCATCTCCTCATAGTAATCGATTTGAAGTTATATTCCTATTTAACCAGCCATATTATATAAATACGAGGGAGGCAAAACGACAACACGATCTCAGAAATTATGAAAATTCCTGAATAGTGTTCTAAAAAGATGAAACCGAACGAGATACTTATTTAAAACTGTTTCGTTATAATGTTTGTAGTAACTAACTGCAAAATTTATATATGCAGATAATTGTATTTAGAATATTCATATACTTATATATTGCCAAGATTTCTCAATTTAATATCTCTTCTCCAAAGGCATAGTGTCTGTGCCATAATGAAGTATGAAGATGGCTAGTTGGAACTTTATGTCAAAGGAGATGTCGACCTATCTGAAGGCAAAGCTAACTAAATTTATAGATTGGTATGTAAATTAATAATTACATACTGGGCACATTCCTAGCGGCGTGGAAGATGAATGCCAAGCATTTAAATAAAATGTCCAATGGTTCAATTTTCGGCCACTACAATACTGCAAAGTGATTGAGGAATGCCTAATGAAGATTAACCTGATGCAATTGATGAATTTCATTTACTTTATTATCCAATTTCCTGTTTATATTGAGAAGAAAAATACTACCGTTGTACTTATATTATATTGCACTGCATTTAAAGGTATGTTTTCTTACTTAAAACGACAAATCCTTTTGTTTATTTACATTTTCTTACATCCTGGTTTAAATCCCATTTGCGAAATTTCTGAGTACCTAAAAGGAACGCTAACATAAAATGCCTATTTTAAACTGACAACATCTATATATATATATATATATATATATATATATATTGTCAGTATAAAATAAAATGTGCACCAGGTAGCAAAGGCAGTATATTCCTTAGACCAGTTTCGTCCTTCAACATTTTAGAAGATTGTTGCAGACGTGTCTCAAAACAGGGAACATTTGTTTCAGGATCTGAGACAATATCCACTGCGCCGTCCGTAGCGCATACTCCACGCAAGTTTTCGAAACTCTATACCAAATTATGATTTTCGCTAGCCTTTCCTTCAGGTGGAAACTCTCTAGAATCTAGGTTAAAGTTAACTATGTATGTATAAATATGTATATTTTGTCAGTATAAATAAAAATTGCTTTAGGTAGTATAGAAAATTCATCCAGTAGACTGGCATCGTCCTTATTAAATTGAAAATTGGTTTCACAGGCCGTGACAGCAATTGATTAAATCAAGGTTGCAATCTTGATATAAAAACCTGTCCCATTATATACATACATTTTTCAGTATAAACTAAGAATTGTATAATGTAGAAAAGGCAATTCATCCAGTAGACCGGTTTCGTCCTTATTGGGAACTCATCAGGTACTGTCCAGAATTTTCCGCGGACAAAGCTCGACCTGGGCACGTGTGATTTTGAATATGTTGCTGTAACTACTGAGCCACCTTGCCGCATGGAACACACAATTTTTAGTTATATGCTAAGAATTTTTTCTTGGTGAGCCTTTCCTATAGATGCAGACTATATAGCATACCTTTAGACAATAATTTTCACATAACCACCACTAATTTGTCTTTGTAGAACAGATAACACGTTCCCTGGGGACATGGTAATGAATATAATAATTAATATATTTAAATGAACATTATTTGCGCAGGCGGTGGTAAAATATTTTAAAATAAATCAAGGTTGCAATCTTGATATATAAACACCTGTCCCATTATGTACATATATTTGTCAGTATAAACTAAAATATTTACTATGTAGAAAATGCAATTTATCCAATAGAACTGTTTCGTCCCTATTAGGAACTCATCATATACTGCCAAGAATTTGCCGTCGACAGGGCTCGATCCTGGGCATATCTGCTTTGGAACCTGTTGCTCTAGCCATTGAACAACTTGCCGTTTGCTACACACAATTTTCAGTTATATACTAAATAATGTTTCTTGGTTAGCCTTTCCTTTATGTGCAGCCTATATGTAGCATACATTTAGACATAAAGTTCCAAATAAACACAACTAATCTGTTTTTTTTAGAACAGATGCAATTTTAATTTTATACTGACAAAATGTATATGACTAAACTCCAGCCATCCGAATTCAATTCTTCATATATATATATATATATATATATATATATATATTTAAAGATTATCTCCTTGATAATACGTTCTTCGTACAATAAAGTCATTTGTGATTCATTTTCCTTGACACTTTTTTATTGAGTAAATTTTTGAGCAAATTTATCTTTAACTGAATTTTTCCGATTTCTAATTATTGAACGATTTTGGATGAAAACTGACACAAGGCAGGTGGTTTGTTAGATTATTCAAAGTTTTGCATAAATAGTTCTTATGAGTGAAGCAATATTTTAATTGTACTAGCAAAACACCACTTTATAACAATTGGGCTTTTAAATAAATTGCATTTCTAAGGTCTGAGGAACGGATTGTAATTAATAAACAGTGCTTATTTTAATTTAATCCTTTCTAGAAAAGAAGCATTTTTAAAATGAATTATATGGATGTTTGTGATCATTTCACTCAAGCTTATTTTAATTTGGCATAAAGCAAGAAATTTTCTATCTTTTTTCGTTTTCAGAAGACTCTAAGACCTCCAAATGGATATTAACCAGCTCAATTCTAATTTGCAGTCAATAGGCATTCTGAAATTTACGGCCATTTTATGAACAATCGTTTATTTAAGAACTTCTTTGCGTTTAGGGGTCAGGATAGAGTTTAATTTGAAAAAAAATATGCGACCACTCAGGAACTCATTGTTCATTTCGCGAAGCATCAAGTCAAGGGACGTCAAGTAAATCTTACTGTCCATTCTCCCTCTTTCATGCTGCGACATGAGATATTGGCAACAGAAGCTTTCACTGTTTAGTCCGATCTGAGAAGCTATGCAATTATTACCTGATCTGCGTTAGTCAAAACGCAGATCAGGTAATTACAATTATTCCAGGTGCGCATCAAGGCAACTCCTTCAAGATATGCAATAGTTGAAGTTTGCGACAAGAGGCATAAATGAAGAGAAAAATTCTCTAGCTAACCATTTTCATCCGATTGAATTTCGACGTCGAATTTATTTATATTACGTTACAATTCTTTAAATCACGTTGGCGAGATTCAGATAAGCACCAATTTAATTGTATCGAACAAGTCGCACTATGAAATAAAATTACTGTTAGACACATGAACTTGTGCTTGCTTAGTTTTACGATTGGCTGGAAGCTTAATTTAAAGAATTATTAAAAGCTATTTGAGATTATTTTACTTAAAGTAAAACACCTTACCGTTTTTCCGTTGAATAACTGAGAGACTAAAAGACTGAATGAAAGTACATATTTTAAACTCAGCATAGCAAAAATCGTATATTCCAATTATTATTTCTTTGTCAGGTCTATCAGGTTCGACATGGTGGTCTTTTGGCTTTATTCGGAGTGAATCCTAATCTTGCATTGGAGGAAGTGACGAAGGGGGAGAATTTGAGAGCAGAGGCGAGAAACCGACGCGCCCGTTCCCCAGATCTGTTTACAGGAAAACTTACAGAAGGCCAAAGAGTTGAGTGTTTGGACGCGGACAATCCGGAGAGATGGGCCATTCGCCCATTGGCTGTAGTTGCCGAGTCTCAGTCAGTTGACTGTGATGAAACTGAAGTTACTGTTAAGGAGGTTCCTTTAGGCAAGTTCAAATTGTTATTTCAAGTAACTGTCTCCAGTGTTCAACATAATTAAGTCCTTTTTTTGCTTTTTTTCTACCCTGTTGTGTGACTGCTTAAATGCAATTGGATTGGTATGCATCTCAAGCTCGCCAACTTTCTAAATGATTATATTTTCGTGACTGTATACATATTTCGTATCAGTGTATGTTTAATCGGGAAAAATATTGCAGAAATAATGAAGAAAATATATGACCAACATTAATAGTTTGATACTAGAAAAAAGTCATCAATTGATAAAAATATTATTACATAATAAAGATTGTTGCGTCATTAAGTCTAGTATTTTGGCTTAGTTAAACTTAATTCAAACAGTTTTAGAAAAAAGAAAGGTAAGAATATTATATAGCATTTCTCGACGTGTGCAAATAAGCTGTCAAGAAAAGTATAACACGAAGTCGCTTGTATTTACTTGAAGTAAACTATTATTACAATGTACACAAGAATTGACAGCTGTTCCCCTTCATGTTGTAAGCAAATGAGAATGACACGAATGATATTTTGCACAATTTATTAAAACTAATTTGGTGTTTTACTTGTGGCTGAACAAGGTCGTGGCATGCGCGCGGACCTAACTTTGATTCTATATATGAATAGTCAGACAACTAACCAGTGTCGGTATCAAGTTCTGACTCAACAGAAATTATGTTGGTACCATTTACAGTCTCGGCATATATATATATATATATATATATATATATATATATATATATATATATATACACCCAGCTGGCTTTAAAGTCGCATTGTCGAAGACTTTATAAGAAGTTAGCTCTATTACTACAGGTTTACACATTCGTATAGTGGATTTTACTGTCCAATTGCCCAGCAGTCCTCACCCAAATATATAGTTGATTTAGGGCATAATACCGGCTCCAACCGATGAGTCGCTAGTAAGTACGAAACTAATGTGAACATGAGATTATACTTTCGGTTCATGCTGACTTTGTTTTATCATTTTCGTCATATTTGATCTAATTTGTTATCAGGTGCGAAACATCTAGTACACAATTGCATATATATTGGTTCTCCGCAACAAACAGTATTTAACTAACAAGCTAGCTTCTCGCCTTTTGATTTTGTTCAATGAGCTTAGGGATATGCTCCAAAGTTTACTAGGCGTTAGTTTATTTCAAACGATAACGTGTTCGTTCCGACTCCGGTTAATGGTCCGAAGCTGGAGCCAATATCTCTGCTAACATTTTGAATTCTACCTTTCAAAAATAGTTGGGTTGAAGATGTAATCTTCTACTACGAGTTTAGTCCTATGCTGTTCAATGGGTTCCAATCTTTTTCGAGCCATTTGGCTTAATTTATTGCTAGTATTTTCTATTGACCAGAGTAACATTTAAGTGGACAAGAACCGGCCTCAATTAATTTATCAAAATAGATTTTTCATAATTTAAGCAAGTATTGGCCTAACGCAAACTACATCATTAAATACTTTTGAAATGCGAGCTTTAATAAAATTCATTGTACTCTTCCTATGTGCAAAAACAAAAAGAAATTTTAACAGATACAAGAAACATTTCTTTCTCATTATCTCCTCAAGTATCTACTAATGAACATATCTTTATATATAAATTGTAAAGCAAAACAAGATAGAAATATGTAAACATAGAGAGAGTGTGAAAAACCGAAACAAATCAATTGCATGGTCACATCCCGTTCAAGCTCAATGCCTGAACATGTTTCTTCTGCTTGCATAAATCCGGCAGCAATTTGTTTATCCATAAGGCTTCGTATGTGGCTAGCTCCCTTTTGTTTTTGCATTTAGTAATTACTTTGAATGCTACGTCTGGAGAACATACGTGCGATGTTTCGATGATGTGTTGCGCAATAGCAGACGTGTATTTACCATTTGATTTAAAACAGGCGTTCAAGTTGCAATGTTCTCTCATTCGAGTAATTAATCGTCTGGTCGATCGGCCTACGTAAGTTGATCGACAACTTGCGCATGTATATTGGTAAATAATATTTGATATCGACATTAACAGCTGTTTCTCTTTGATTGCTGGTAAAGGAAAGTGTGTTATCCTAAATAACACTCGTAGTTTAGCTGCATTAAATGTGCGTGTTAATGCTGCATCAACTTTCTTTTGTGCCATTCGGCAAACTGCATCCCCCTTAAATGGGATGTTCAGGTACTGTTTTCTTTTCTGGCCCGTAATACGTCTGTTTCTGTTTAATTCCCCTTTTAATAATTGATTCAATTAATTGTCTGTGATAGCCATTAGACATGAAATTAAACATTATTAAATAGTTTAAACAGGTGCACTCCCTTTTTATGTAAGTAACAACATCTCTTATGTTGAATTTGACAGAAAATTGTTCGGAGATTGAAAATGACACAGAAAATTACTTTGGACCATTTTCTCAGTGAGATGCAATTATGAAATCAGGCTTATCAAACCCATGATTCAAATCGTGTTTAATAATTTTCAGAATTTAAACAAAGCCCTCTTTATGCAATTATGCCTGCTTTATAGCATGCCTACTAAAAACCATAATTAGTGTAAAATCTTTGTGCTTACATCACATACTGGTTTGGTATTCACCATATTTTTTTAAATGGATTTTCCATCGCATTCCTGAAGAATGCAAATGGTGTTGACTCTACATCTGCGTTAGTACGCAGGTCGACAGCTGCCTCAAAGGATTTATGGCTTAATGAAGGTTACTGCTTACGAGCCGTCAGTAAGCACGAAGCACATTTTCATTATATTATACCTTTAGTTCTTGCTGAATTTGACAGATCGAGCCGTTACTATTTAAACAAATTTATTACTGGGTTCCAAATGCCTAATGCATAATGACATATATATATATATATATATATATATATATATATATATATATATATATATATATAAATATTCCGCAGCCAAGATTATATAAAATAAACAATCTATAATAAATAATATTTTTCTTGGCCAATTTTCAGAATTTATTTCCATTTTTTCAATATCCAATTCAGTTTTTGTACGCATTAAATATTTGCATTTAACTGTTCATCAGCTTGAGTTTGATAATGATCTTCAATCTATCGACATCAAACTTTTCCCAAAACAAACCGCATGACACATGTCAAAACTGCTCTACACTTGGACATGGAAATGTTTATGTTAGTGGCGCATTAATAGCCAAAAATATTGAACTTTATTTCAACTGACAGCCAATGATATGGTTACAAGCGTGGTATTTATTCCGTGATTGAAGTGAACATTTGTTATTTGTTGTAGCGAAGCACTCTAGAATTATCATGTATAGTCCAAGTTGCGATTACAATTGAGGTTAACCTAGTCAATTTTATCATTCGGTGCTTGGAATTTTGAATTTATGAAGGTCGGACAAACGCAAGTTTTCAAGATTAAAGCATACGTTTGCCCAGCCGTTATTAAAATAAACGGAATATTTTAGATTACGTAACCTATTAGAATTTCCATTGTCTGTTAGGAAAGCTAGTCATTTATGCAAACTTTAATAGATTAAATGAGCTCCCGATATGAATCTAGTGAAATATTTGTTTATTACATGGCGTCCTACATTTCTTGTAACCAATGCTTATTTTGATAACTTACAATTAAGCAAACTTTCTGGTGGTGTTTTTAAAATATTTCCAGGCCATATTTATGTATTAACCACGCGTTTGAAATAAAATTCCGGCAATAATTATGATGTTCACGACATGGCAGAATCTATTGAACTTTTGTAATAAATAGATAGTTACTAAATATGTCCGATAAATTGTGCAGCTGACAAAATATTCATCTATAAATTATGCTTAGCTTCCATAAGGTGAGGTTTTTTATTCCAGTGTAAAACACGATTTTGCTATACATTTAAATATTATTGCCGTTTGGCATTTTACTTTGATAGTCGTATGATGATAAAGAAAATCCAAAACGCCTGACGACATTCAATGTTTTGTAGTGTATTGTCAAATTAAATGCTTGATATTTATCACAACACAGCAACTTTAATTAAAATATATGTTGTCAAAATCGCAATGCCTATCCATAAATCGATATTTATTGAGTATTTATTAATTATCTGAAGGGTATATTTCGGGAAATTTTTTAATTATTAGAATTGGGATATTTATGAAAGAAATTTATTTTTCGATATAATAGTGATTGCCTCGATTGTGTTTATTTTTACACAAAATAGGGTTAATAAACTTATTTAGTTAGGTAATAAAATTATACAATCTTTGATTGCGCGATTGGTGATTACGGTAATTAACGGGTGACTAACGATAGTTTTTCTATGTTTTTCGACGGCTAGTTAAATGCAATGGGATTGGTGTTTATTTCAAGCTCGCAAACTTGATTTAAATAATTATTTGTGTAGTGTTTGCGTTTTTCACTCAATCTTTATTTCAAAACATTTCATTTACACAAGAAATTATTTGTTCAGCTGCTTGCAGTTATTTTAGAATTCGACAATTTTCTGTGATATTCATTCTCTTTAATTAATCCATCTTCTTGTGCGAACAGTCTACATCTCGCAGTGTTGTACATCGAGAACACGGGGAAAAAATCAATTTACCGAATTTTCTTGGAATGTACAATTTAAATGTTGCGAAGTGTCATCTCCTGCGGATGCATAGCTAGTAGGCACGATACGCGTGATTCAACACGACCACACATTTTGTCATTCAGTCTTCACCTTCAATCCTGGACTCATATAAATTTACTTGGCCACTGCATTCCGAATCATCAAAACAGTTTTGGCATAGACCTTTCTTTGCCGAGACTGCTTCGGTTTGTTCGTGGTCAGTGCGCAGGATCCTATGTAGTTTCGTCATCGGCAAATATTCAATTTTGAGGAGTGTATCCAGATGCTCTGTTGATGGTGAAGGGTGTTCTAAGCCTTGATACCTTTGTTGATGTTGTCTCTGATTTAATTCTAAATCTCAGTGGAGAACGGAAATCACGCATGCAAAATTTTATTTCTACATGTAGTTTAATATAAATCAATATGTTACGCTATCATCATTTGTGATTTAATAACAATAATACTCATTTTGTTTTTTCGAGCTAGATTTATTGTGTTTGAGCGCATGACACGTTTAAAACTACCCGGATGTTGGTAACATGGCTTACTAAAGCACAAAATTATTAAAAGAGCATTTAGATGATTAAGCGAACATTGGTTGCGCGGGCGGTGGTTACAATTTCTATAATCAAGGTTGCTAAAATACAACGTACTCCTTTAGGAATTACTTGTGTTTATGTATATATTACATTAGGCCTTAACAAATCTCTAGAAGAAACGCATATTAGGAGTAACACACAGAAGCAGAAAATATTGATCAGTTTAAACTATAGAATTCGATGAATCTGGCTGCTTCCGAGGTACGCAGCCACAATAAATCTATTGATTTTAAAACTCCCGCAAATACGCCTAGTTTAGCGTTAGCGTGTTCAATAGAGTAATTGGCTTTTTCGAAAAAGTTCTTGCTTCCAGCTATGTAAAATCTAAAGGGCTATTGGCTTCGCTTCCTTAGTAAACGGCCATTCCCACATCACAGTGATTGTAGTAGGAAATAGCTCAAATGGGACCAGAAGGGTAAACAAACGCCAGCATGAATTGAACATCTAATCTCACGTAAGCATGCGTTCCCTGTTTCATGTAGATATATCAGTAGCAGCCGGCACTATACCCTACACCAACGTTACTTGGTATTGAACAGTTGGACTGTAAAATCTATACGAATGTGTATTTAATCAGTAATTGAGTTAGATTCAAATAGTTTTAGGCAATGCGACTCCAAAGCCAACTCACTATATACAATATATTCTGAGCTTGTAAAGAGTCCCGACACTATGTTTACCGAATCTGAATATGATACGGACACAATGGATTTCAAGATAAGCTAAGTTTCACCAAAATTGAGAATTAAAACTACTTCTGATCATCCGTTACTCCAGTAATTATCCACATACTCTGTCCTTGATCGATATCAGTTATCACATTTGGCTATAATTATGGCAACATGCAATTATATGTATAATATTTGTATATTTTTTGTTGCGGAGAACTAATATATATGCAATTGTGTATTAGGTATTGCATTCCAAATAACAATTTGGTTCATGAATTTCTACCTTTCGATCATTCTGAGATTTGTTTTTCAATCTGGTCATATTTGAATTAATGTTTAACTACGTATGCAATGGCTAATACATAAATGCATATATATTAGTTCTCCGCAACAAACAATATATCAATTTAATAACAGCGATCAGAACATATTTTGCTCTCGTACTAATAACCAGTATTGGATTTCCCCTTGCTCTTCAAAGATAGAAATTAAAAGATTTTTTGCATTGCTGAGGGTTGAGACTAAAAAATTCACCCCACACAGTGAAATAGGCCAACGAAAATTGCACATAAATTTCGTAGTGTTTCGTCTTTTATATTTATTTTTGTCTAATGTAAAAATGCAATAAAACATAATAAATTTTTACCTTAATATGCCAAGTACATGCCAATATTCATTACGACTACTTAAACATGTATGAATAAAAAATTATTTATTACATCATAGAATAGAAATACTGATACAAATCTAGCAAGACTTAATTTTGCCTAGATATTCTTTACGATATAAGCTAAACATTTCACAACATAGAAAACGCAATTCATCCACTTCGCCTGTATCATCATTATCGTTTTATGAAAATTGGTTGCGCAGGCTGTGATAACAATTCCTTAAATCAAGGTTCTAATCAAAATATTAACACCTGTCCCATTATGTACATACATTTATCAGCATAAAATAAGTATTTTATAATGTTGTAGATCGGGTTTATCCTCAGTGGGATCACTCAAGTTCTTTCTAGAATATGCCGCAGAACGGATTAGAACCGGGGCACGTCTGCTTCGGAATTTAGCGTTCCATCCACTGGGCCACCGTACCGCAGTGGTTAAAGCAACAGTATAAAAATGGAACAGTTTGTAGTATTAATGACCTCTGTGCTTCTTAAGGCACTTTACCTCCATCTGGAGTCTTCCTCAAACGAATTTTTAAGGGCGTGTAATTAGCTTCGACGTCGAGCACATAAATTAACAACAACCATGGTTGTGCTTTCTGTTTGGTTTCGGCAAAGATTACATTAACCGACAGAGAGCGAAATTGGTTATTAACTTTCCCGACCACAAATTTAAAATTAAGTGAGACTGGGTAATTATCTTCCCAGGCTCAAATTTTGCGACTATAAGACTGGGCACAACAGCTTTCTGAAATTGACGTTTACCTTTCAGGAACACATGACTAGAACATACCGTGTTCATGCATTTTCCGCAGTAGTCTATTGCGGTAAAATTGACAGCACTAATTGGTCGGTAAAATCTTGATACCTTTACATTTTCAATTGCACAGTTTGTTTTTTGCATTGATTGATGGGTTGTCTTTGGTCCCGTAAGTGTGAAAGATTCAGAGCATTTACAGAATCAAATTGTCAACGGCTTCAATGTGACGAGCCAGTGATAATTCATTAATCAATGCAAAAGACAAGCAGTGTACCTAGAAATGTAAAGGAATCAAGATTTTACCGACTTTTAAGCTATATAGGCCACTGTGGAAACTACATTAAATATGTTTACGCTGCGAAAAGAACAACTTCATTTAAGGATACCTTGTTAATGTCAGAAATCCGTAAATGTCGAGCGCATTCCCGATTGTCTTCAATGCGCAATGACCTGTCATCCAATGACCACTCCGGTAAAGTAATTTTCGCAGAACTATTGTACGATCTCAGATTAATATCACCAATTGCTTTTCTAATCTGGTCGCTATTTTTTTCGCCTTTCATCAATGTGAACATTCTGATTACGTCTAATCTTCAATACATATTCTCTTCAAGATGACGATCTGTGTGAGAGCGAAGTTCGGATGAATTTTAACTAAACCCTGCCTGATTATGCCCGAGTTCCTTCACGAGTATGCCAGTTGACAATTCAGAAAACTTTCAGGCAAAAAGTATGAGTTCTTAATTGCAGGAACGTAGATAATTATCACGCAAGAATGTCCGTTTAAATTGACTGCATACTACAATACTAATTCTGAGTGGCTAACACAACGTTGCCAAAATCCTGAAAGTTCAATTCCTATTAGTTAATTTTAAATTGACCTATTGTATGCATTTGATATTGTCTCTTATTGATTTCAAATCCATACTTTATCTTCATCTAATACTTTATTTATTAATTGATAATTCAATTACATAGATTTAAATAATACCGACGGTCTGTTCTACCTGCAATATTGAAAATATAACAAATCATAGTATTTTATATTTTAATTATCTATTTAATTAATAAGTAGATTCTAAACAACCTGTTACATTTGCGCTGATTTCCGAAGGTAGTCAGTGTTATGTATAACTAACCGCGTACAAATTAGTACTTCTTAATTATGCTAAATATTCTTATTTTCGGAGCATGTTGTTTTTTTAATTGTGTTCGCCAATCTGCTTCCCCTATTTTTTTCATTTCCTTTCGTAACCTGTGTTAGAGTCTAATTTATCTGTACCTATGAAACGTATGTGGCGTAAAAAATTGCAATCTAATAAAGCGAGAATTGTCCTGCAGCAAATAACACGAACTTGGTGTTTGAAACGCGTGAAAATATTCTATTTGATATTCTTGCGACGTTAATCCTGTAGTTTCTTTGGTTCTACTCCAATCTGTAATTTATTAATTTAATCGTGCTTAAATTTACCTCCCGCCATCTAAAATTTCTGATAATATACATAAATAGCAAAAACTACGGATATTTGAATAAAAAAGCAATTATTTTTTAAAAAAGCTGGCATAATATTAAAAGAACTTTAGAATTAGGGTGCATTTGTAGTCACATGCCGTACCTTCTGGAAATCCATTAAGAAATATAATTTTTGTGTTATATATGTTATCCGAATTGTAAAAGAGCATGAAATATAATCCAATAAACTCAAGTCAGTTCATTAAAATATATCTTTGTGTTATTTGGGAATTTTGGATTGATGTTAACAAGCCAATGTTGTTGCGTATCCCCTTTATTGCGCCAGTCAGAAATTAACTATTCTTAAATAAAAGGCATGTGAATTAGGTGGAAATCCTATTATTCAAGAGCATTGACTCGGGAATTTTTGACAGTCTAATCAAAAATAGAAATGCTTTTGAATAAATGTGCACGTAAGAACGCATTAAATCCGTTTAGAATGATTAAACGAATTACTCTATATCTTACTTGGCTTGCAGAACACGCTGATACCAATATTGGTCGATGTAATTCCGTTTGTCTTGCGCGCAGTCTTCACAGGGAAATGAAAAAGAAGAAAAACGATCCAAGGAAACAGTTTCGAGAAGAGGTCATTACCATTACTAACAAGACACAGGAGGCAGCGGTTAAGCGACGGTAAGCCTTACATAGTTTAATAATTCACCTTTTATTGTTTCTTTCTCTTTTAAATAAATTAAATGAATTATAGAACGTAAGCAGTTATACTTACTTCAGTGATATTGGCAGTTAAGCTGTTGTGGTCTGAAATTTGTTATCAATGGAAAATATTTCATGAGAGTTTTGTTTTAAATTATAGATTTTCGTCTATCAAACTATTTCAGCTGAAACAATTTGAAATTGTCTACATAAAGCTGTTACATTTTCCATGCGTATTTGCATCGCTTTATAAATATCCGGTTCAACGATTATTCCAATATGCTATTCGTCGGGATAAAGTAAGCATTGCTCAATTTAGAAAGTAAAACTCGTCTACAAGACTGGTTCCATCCTTATTGGGCACTGACCAGAGGAAATCCATAATTTCTGCAGCCGTAGATTGAACTGTCTCTCGTTCGGCTTAGAGTTATGTCATTCATGATTTACTAAACTTGAGTTTTTCGGTGAGAATTTCAATCATTCAGATACTCTTGAATATGGCTTTTGGCATAAAGCTGCGATTGGCAAGCATCGTCCTCGGATAACTACAGAAATGTAATCAATCAGAAATTCCTCATTCTAGTACATTAGGTACATTTCTTTTTACCATATGCAATACATTCAGTTTGAACCAAAATACGCAAGATCATTTATTTTAATTATATATATATATATATATATATATATATATATATATATATATATATTCCTTATTATGCTCATTGTTCTCTGAATATTACAAATATATATTTAATTAGAAGAAAAACTAATAATAAATAACAAAGTGTATAATGGCCATTTATTTTGAGACTGCTAAACTTCACTTTACAATCTTTCATTTATATAAATCTTTGGTTTTAATTTGATTATGTGGGTGGCAACAAATCTGACTCGGTTTTACTTCTATTTCTTGTTTGTTCGGATTAATATGTGTGTATGCGTTTATGTCTGTGTGTGAGCCTGTTGCATGTAAAGGTCCTTCTCGCTGTATTGCAAAGTGATGTCTGAGATCTGGTCATTCTAGTATTGATGGCTTGAGAGTTAACCAACTTTTCGCATTGTTGGCTGTTACGTGAACGAATGTTATTTCCCCGAGTGTAGTCTTTCCTTTCGCCTTGTTCAGTAATTTTGTTTTCTCCCCTTGTTAACAGCGAATGTGCGGATTGCAGTGTTGAATGCTCATATGTGACACACACACAGACACATAAGCATATACACTTAGCAATTAGTCCAAACAAGAAATAGAAGTAAAACCGAGTCAGATTTGTTGCCACCCACATAATCAACAAATGAAAAACCACATGTATATAAATGAAAGATTGTAAGAAGTTTAGTTGTCTCGAAATAAAAGGCCTTTATCCACTTTTGTTATTAATGTATTTTTTCTTCGTAATTATATATATATATATATATATATATATATATATATATATATATATATATCTGGGCAATACTTGACGTGGTACCAATCTGGATAAAACCGTTCTACTAGATGAATTGCCTTTGCTACAGTGGGCGATGCTTAGTTCATACTGAAAATTGTAAATATAATCAAAAATCATGGCACGAAGAAGGAATCCATGAAAGGTTTTCAAAATATTTACATTATAAACCGTGCTTGTGTTAAACTTTATGTCCTCCCCTTTCCGTTGTACCGCGATGATCCACACTAAAGAAACGTTCTTGTACAGGTTTCACAAAGTGCAACAAGGTTAATTCGGAACGAAATGCTGTTGTTCGCCTCTGAAATTTGATTAATTAAATCCTAAAATGTCATTCAATGCTGTACGGACTACTTCTATATATCAAAGTAGAACGTAAAGCTTAGCTTTGCGAAGAACTTTTGTTGAATTATCAACTAAAATGTGATATCATACGCCCAACGAATAAATTTTAATAAATATATTAACTAATGATTTTTTAATTCAAAGCAAAAAATAAAATACAACTTTTATTTAAATCAAGTTTGTGAGCTTGAAGTAAACACTAATCCCATTGTATTTAAACAGTCGTCGAACAACATAACTAAACTGTTTAAATACAATGGGTTTGGTGTTTACTTCATACTCAAAAACGTGATTTAAAGAATTGTTATCACCACCCACGCAATCAATTATTGTTAAAATACAACACTGTTCTAATAACGTAATTTTTTTCAGAGTATGCATGCATATTTGTATTAAGATTTGAAACTTGTATCTTAAAATTGATTCAATATTTTATCATACTTTATTTTGTTATATTTTTTGTACGCTTATTTCTTGCGAATCTTTTATAATTTATATATTTGTATGGAATTTTTTAAACGACTTTTTTCATTTGCTGTTTTAAAAACATTATTTAATAGTTTAATCTTGCCAAATTAGTTAAAATTTCCCTTTTGGCTTATGATTTTTACAAGCTCAATATTTTATTATATCACAATTTCCAAAACTATCAACTTAATCTACGTTTATCCTCAAATGCTTTCGCTATCTTACTTTATTCAGTAATTTCAGAAAGGTATACAACCATTGAATGCTTCATAGTCGAGCACTGAATATGATATAATATACATAAATTAAACAATCATTTTCAGAATACAATAAAATTTCGTGAGGTCTATGGTGTTGAAACATAAAAATTACCATAAATCACAGAAAATAGCAAGTACAGTGCTGTAAAGCCAAGGTCACTAAAACTTTGACAAATTACATTGCAAGTTACAAGGCAATAAAAACGGCCTTAGAGCTAATTGCTGCGTTATTTTAGGTCATTATTAACATGGTCGTTTACAAACCAGAAAATAAGAACCAACCTCAAGCACTAATGAATTTATTTTGTGATAGAATTTTTGTATCTCAGTACATGGCACACTGACGAATGTCCACTTGGAGAACAATAAAAAAAATATCGTATGGCAGCAAAACAAATTACTTGTATCGTAGGTGATATGCACAGCTTTCATTAACGTTTACCTACACTGGAAGGTGCGATCACGTAAGACCTTGGTTAAAATATGCAAATCGTGTTCCAGTAACCTTTGGAATTTATTCGAGTTTTCTTATTCAGCCATTCACATCAAAGTGTGATATGCGATGCAGCATAAATTTGATTATCCTTCACGTTTTCTGTTGATGCCTGTTTCATCTTCGAATATGCCTAGCGATCAATCAACAATAATAATGAAAGTATTCCTTTAACTTAGGTGGCCTGACAACCAGCTCGATATATACGACTTGTTTGGATCATCTGGATTCGTGTCATCTTTGAAGAAATTCGTCGCTTTTATTGATTAGTTAAGATCAGGCTCGCCATCTGCAGACTAGGTGTAGGACTGCGTTTGTAAGAAGCTGGATCTTCGGTAGTTTTGTAAACGTTTATTATTTAAATTTAGCGTGTCTAGTGTCAGGTTACATTATGTGGTTCGAGTAGGACGCGTAAAAGACAGCCTGAAGTAAAGGTATCAACTCATTAAACGATCATTGATTGCAAGGGTGGCTTTAAAAATTATTTAATTCAAATTTGCGATCTTAATCGCATTATATATACATTTGACAGTATAAATCAATAGTTATAACAAGGAAATGCTCTAGTATGGAAATCCGACTTAGCCTCTTGCAGAGCAGTATATCAGATCTCAAATTTTAATGGAAAGCGGAGCTAGAACTGCAGAAAATTTAGATCAGAAATCTTGTCGCCCGCTAATATTATTCACGATGGCGACTACTTGATCACCCTGCGACATTCTGTCTGCCTCTTCTGGAAGCCACCACGATGCAGATCTTAATCATCGTTCTTCTATGTGTGTACTTATGAATTTGTTTGAACTTCGGGCCGTAATAATTCAAGAATATGGTAATTTTACATTTTTCATAAATCAAAATCCAATAATTATTCTGAATACCCTTCAAATTTAATGGGCCAAATGTTTGACTGATTAACATTTATCAAAAGTTCGATTATGCGAGTTTCACGTTTTTATTAATCAGTTCACAATATAGGTTCTAATTACAATAATGTACATGTTATTATTCAAATACACACGTCCAAATTTAACATGCCCAAAAGCAGTCTAATTAGTTACCGTTTAAAATTGGAGAATCTAAGCATAAAATGACAGTTCTAGAAAAATGAACTAATTAAAGAAAATGCAGACTATTCTTAATTTGACATTACACACATCAAAAGTAATAACTTTTA
>JAQBSW010005476.1:52500-57116 GCA_029291075.1 Eudiplozoon nipponicum | reverse complement strand
GAACCTGGGTACATCTACATCGGAATCTGGTGCTGTAACCAAAGAGCCACCCTGCCGCACACTAAACTACACACAGTTTTCTGTTATACACTAACTAATGTAAATTGTTTTCTATTTTTCCTTTAGGATGGGGCACATGTGGCATCTATTTAGACACAAAGTTCCAAATAACCATCCCAAATCTATCATTATTGCACAGACACCAAACTACATGTCAACTTGGTATTGAAATGGACATTTATATAATTAAAGGCGCACTGATTGCAGGGGCGGAGATTAAAATTATTATAATCCAGTTTACGTTCTTAATATAAGCAGCCGACCCATTAATTACTTACATACGTCGGTATAAACAAAGAATTGTATAGTGTATAAAAGGCAATTCTTCCAGTAGACAGGTTTCGTTCTCATTGGGAACTCATCACGTACTGGACTGAATTTGGCGCGGACAGTGCTTGAACCTGGGTTCGTCTGCTTCGGAATCTGGTGCACTAACCACTGAGACACCCCGCCGCACTTTGCACTACATGCCATTTTCAGTTATATATTAAAAAATGTAACTTGGCTAGTCTATTTTTCCTTTAACTGGAACTCATATGGCAGTCGCTGAAGTCCAAATTCCCCACTAACCATCCCAAATCTCTCATAAATCAATAGACACCAAACTCTATGTGGAAGTGCTATGGAAGTGAATTTTTTTTATAATTATACAAACATTGGTTGCACGGGCGGTGATAACAATTAGTATAACCAAATTTGCGGTCTAGATATTAGCACCATACCCACTAATTTCTTACATAAGTCAGTATAAACTAAGAATTGTATAGTTAGAAAAGGCAAAAGGAAATATAGTTTAACCATGTTAAACGAACATTATAATCAAGTTTGCGATCTTCATATAAGCTCGTGACCCATTAAATAATTACATATGTCAGTATTAACTAAAAACTGTATAGTGTAGAAAAGGCAACTTTTCTGTAGACCAGTTTCGTCCTCATTGGGATTTCATCATGTACTGGCCAGAATTTGCCGCGAACAGGACTTGAACCTGGGCACGTCTGCTTCGGAATCTGGTGCTCTAACCACTAAGCCACCCTGGGGCAAACTAAACTACACATAATTTTCAGTTATGTGCCAACTAATTTAACTTACTTTTGAAATGCGAGCTTTAATAAAATTCATTGTACCCTTCCTGTGTGGAAAAAAAAAGAAATTTTATCAGATATAAGAAACATTTCTTTCGCATTGTCTTCTCAAATACCTACTAATGAACAAATCTTTATATATAAATTGGAAAGCAAAACAAGATAGAGATATGTGAACATAGAGAGTATGAAAAACGGAAACCAATCAAATTGCGTGCGTCACATCCAGTTCAATCTCAATGCTTGTACGTGCTTCTTCTGCTTACATAAATCCGGCTGCAATTTGTTTATCCATAAAGCTTCATATATCTGATATAATTTAACTTGGTTGGTCTATTTTTCCTTTAGATGGAGCTCATATGGCATCTATTTAGACCCAAATTTTCAAATAACCATTTCCAATCTGTCATTATTGAACAGACACTAAACTACATGTGGAAGTGGTATTTAAATGAACATTTATATAATCAAACGAACATTGGTTACGCGGGCGTTGATGAAAATTATTATAATCAAGTTTTCTATCTTGATTTAAGCACCTGACCCATTGATTACTTACATATGTCAGTATAAATTAAGAATTGTATAGTGTAGAAAAGGCAATTTATCCAGTAGACCGGTTTCGTCCTCATTGGGATTTCATCATGTACTGGCCAGAATTTGCCGCGGACAGGACTCGAACCTGGGCACGTCTGCTTCGGAATCTGGTGCTCTAACCACTGATCCATCCTGCCGCACACTACACTACACACAGTTTTCAGTTATATACTAATTATTTTAACTTGGTTAGTCTATTTTTCCTCTAGCTGGAACTCACATGGCAGACGTTGCGACATAAATTTCCAACTAACCATCCCAAATTTGTCGTTAATGAACAGACACCGCACTACATGTGGAAGTGGCATTGAAATGAGCATTTATATAATTAAAAAAGACATTGGTTGCGCGGGCGTTGATAAAAGTTAATATAATCAAGGTTGCTGTCTTGATATAAGAACCAGACACATTAATTAATAACTCTTGTCAGTATATACTAAGATTTGTATAGTGTAGAAAAGGAAAAATTGATTAATCTTGTTACGTTAGTTGGAATATAACTGAAATTTGTGTGTAGTGTAGTGTGCAGCAGAGTGGCTCAGTGGATAGGGCACCAGATTCCGAAGAAGACGGGCCCAGGTTCCAGCCCTGTGTGCGGCAAATTCAGGCCAGTACATGATGAGTTCTCAATAGGGACGAAACCGGTCTACTGGATGAATTGCCTTTTCTACATTATTCAATTCTTAGTTGAAAATGGCATATGTAAATAATTAATGGGTCCGGTGCTTATATCAAGTTCGCGGCCTCTTACATTGTCGCAGGCAATTGTGGATTTAATTACACGTGTACGTGCAACAAAATTTTGGTTTTTTACGGACACTAGACTTTTATATGTTTTCCGAAATGTGACCTCAATTATCCTCCGTATTTACCTTAACTTTATAAACTTACTCTAAAATTTCAATCGTCGATAACGTCAAATGTAAACTGCAGTTTGGCTTTTTTCTTTCACGCGATATTTGGAATATTTAACATTGGACTAAAATCTTAGTGAGATCAAAATTATTGAATATAAAAACAAAAACAGCAATTTCACTCGTGACCATTACGACTTACAAATTCTTGGATTTTCTTTGCCAGTTTTTCAATACACGATAAAAAACTATTGGGAACAAATGTCGGAAGTTCATGGAAGAGAACATCTGTAATGTTTGCCGCTGTACCACTCTCGTTTGTGAAGTAGATGACACTGTTTTCACACACTGATTTAGTCATCAACGCCATTATGCTGAGTGCTACACAAACCTTACAAGCATAACAAAGTTGAAATATTATGCAGATGAAAAAATACGCCTCTCCACTATAATATAGACATCATCACCTTTGAAAATAAGACACTGTGATGATCAAGTATGTATTAGGTTTTGCGAACCTAGTAACAAATTAGTTCAGTTGTGACCAGAAGGATAAACCAAAGGCAGCATGAACGGAAATTATAATCTCATGCACATTCGTTTCGCGCTTACTGGCGACTCATCAGTAGGAGTCGGTATTACGCCCCTTAACCACTATATATCTTGGTATGGAATGTGGAAGTTGTAATAGGACTTTAAAAGTCAAAACAGTATTTAACTGTGATGATCATTAATATTTAATAACAAATGCTAAAATTAGGTTTATTAAACATCGCAGAATATAGTGGCCGGAAGTAAAATTATAGGTTGTTTCTAATTAGCGACATGTTAGGTCCTTAATTCTAACAATGATATTGCTAAAGTATTCGTAATAACATATGGCGAGATATTAGGGCACACGCACTTTCGGTACGGTGCCATTAGATCAATATCTAAAATAGAATTCTTCGCTCTAACTCAAATTCAATAAAATTAATTAAAACCGTTAAAGAAAAATCATTTCATACAGGCATCCTTAAATAAAGCCTATTACATAATTATTATAAATCTTCTGCCTTTATATGTTTGCCAGTTAATGCACACAACTTAGTTAAGTAGAAAGCGCCAACTTCGTCTGCATCTCAGTTGAGTAACGATGAATATTGGTCTGAGATCTCGATAAAATATAGCTTGGGAATTTATTTAAATTTATTTATATTTTTGAAAAACAGGAATCAAATCAATCAAATTCAGGAGCAGTTTAGAAATTTTGATCGAAAAACCGTTCATCACAGACATGAAATATATTATCCATAGCCGCAGCATCCTCCACATCATCACCAACATCACCTTTTTCATTAATATAATCATCAGAAGCACTATCGTCATCATTATCGTCCTCGTCTATTTCATCATAAGCAGCATTACACTTGCATTGAAAATTGATGTTTCGCTGTACAACGAAGAAAATACTGTTTGTAACTGTGCACGGTGGAACAATAACAAGAGGAATTTACATTGAATGAATGTCCTTGTTGCGATACTGAATTAATTGAAATTACCTGATCTGCGTTTTGACTAACGCAGCTTTCATTGTTCCAGTAATTTTCTTTTTTTCATAATATTTCGGTCTACATTACCGTAGATCTTCATCAGATGCATTTCACGAAAAAAACGAAACAAGCAAGCAAAAAAAAGAGAAAATTACTGGAACAATGAAAGCTGCGTTAGGAATTTACATTCTTGTACACTTAGAACGTATGTCAATTGCGATGCGTTATATTAAATATGCTGCAAGTGTGGCACATGGTGTTTCTTGCAATCCATTAAGGGCGGTTGTTAAGTGCGTTATTAACATTATTGACTCTACATCTTAGCGTGCTACTTATTTAATTTCCGTGTAGAACAATTCTACTTCACCTTAAGTCAGGATAGCAAACGACACTTTAGGTTTACTTTATTAAAACTAACTCCCGTGAAGAATTAAGCCAGCATTATAAGCTCGATCGTCCTATCACGACTGCAGTCCAGTTTCGGATGA
>JAQBSW010005476.1:0-50000 GCA_029291075.1 Eudiplozoon nipponicum | reverse complement strand
ATTCAAGATCGCAAACTTTATTTAATGAATTTTTACTAAAACCCCCGTTATCAATTATTGTTTAATTGTATTGTATGTATATATATATATGTGTGTGTGTGTGTGTTCGTGACTGAATAGAAATTGTGCAGCCGATATTTCCAGTCAAATTCAATGTATGCGAGACTGCTAGATGTGAGAGCCGCATATCTTACTTTGATTTCCTTATATATTCAATGCGGTTTGATCCTCGATAGGCAGTTTGCCGTCGTACTCTGATGATGATCATGGAAGGTCGAAACGCGTCAGTGCGTTGCAGCTGGCGGTAGTTTTGTTATGTTGTTCGATGACTGGTGAAATACAATGGGATTGGTGTTTACTTCAAGCACGCAAACTTGATTTAAAGAATTGTTACCACCACCCGCGCAATCAATTATTGTTTAAATTGTATTGCCTATATATGTATATGTGGCGAAAGCTGCAAACAGTTAATGTTCGTGACTGCATAGAAATTGTGCAGCCGACATTTCCAGTCAAGTTCAATTTATGCAAGACTGCTAGAAGTGAGAGCCGCATATCTTACTTTGATTTACTTATATATTTAATGCGGCCTTATCCTCGCTAGTCAGTTTTCCGTCCTATATTGGCGAGTAATAAGTGGAAGTACGATAAAAGCGTCTAAACCCATGAGGATATTATCGATATTTTAAATGCCGGATCGTCGCAAAGGGCTATTTTGCCCATTTTCCCCCGAGCTATTTCTTTGTGATAAACATAGTTGGCCAGCTGCGAAAATAAGCGAATTTGAAATTGTAGAGCCGCCGACAGCAGATCATGTTCAAAACTGATGCGATAGATTGGCGAAATACAATATAATGTAAAAAGAATATGCTCCAATACATCGTGGATAACAAAATTATTCAAAAGTAAGTTCCAATACAAAATTAAATTGTAAAATAAATATGTATTAATTAACTTATTACTCTTATGCATATAAACGAAACAAAAATTATAACGTGACAAATCTGTATTTTTATTATATTATATTATGTTATATAATACATTATATTATATTTTTATTTACACTATAATATACTATATTATATTATTATATTATATTATATATTTATATTATATTATTATATAATATTATATTTATATTTTATTATATTATATTGTATATATTTTATTTTGATTTATTATATATATATGGGTCACAATTTGGGTTGTTAGATTATATTTTTATATTAAAAGAAATCACGGCAAAAAGGATTAAAAAATTCCCCAAAGTAATTTGCAGTAACTATGAAGTCTGATGATAATACTACATGCATAAGCAAATATATGAGGCGTATATATATATATATATATATATATATATATATATATATATATATATATAATATTTCTGATTAGCGAACTAATGAAAAATCTAAAGTGACATTATTTGTGTTATCAGTAAATTCAAATTCTTGACTGAATTTTACAAAGTGAAATTCAGTAAGTTAACCAATGAGATGTTTTAATTTTAAGAATTATATAAACTGACTAATTTCACAAGGGATATTGTTTTAGAGATAATGATTTGATGTTCCAAAAAATATTAAATCGTTGACGGAGTTTCTTTTGAAATATTACTGTTGGATATTAGCTTAAATCCCGCTGACACTGCCACCAATTGGTAAAGCGACGGCGGAATTCCGTACGCATAAGAGTCATCATATCGATTACGATATTTTTTGAAGGAATAGTTGCATCAGCTCCCTCGCTGTCGAATGTGGAAAACAGAAGCAGAATTTGTCGTAGACCTAATTCGAGACCCAGGAAGGATCATCTATCAATGCACCCGTGAAAATACTTCCAAAATATTATCCTTGATGGCAGGTACAATGGTATGCGTATCAATTGTCTAACGAGCAGTGTACAAAATTAAAAATAGTTTTAACGATTCCTGAAAATGTTTGGTGCTAGGTCGTCTAACCTGTCCAGGTCTGGCTGAGACAGCAGAACAGAACAATTACTTTTCCGGAGTGCATGATATATTTTGGCAGTTCTGGCAAAAATGCAGACCTGATAAGATATGTCACTCTGGCAAACTCTAAAACTTCCGACGCAAATCCGACTGGAACACCCATTAGTGCAGATCGTAATGTCAAGTGCAATTTATTTATATAAATCATAAACTGAATTGAAGTGTAACATCTTTGGATAATGCCACAATAACAATCGTTAAATTGACGCCATGGATTTTATTACTAATAGTATAGAAGATAAAGACTTAAACTAGAAATATGCATATGCATACAGGCTCTACGTAAGTCTTATTTTTAATTTGTCCTCCTCTAGTTTAAAATATTAGGAAAAAAATTAGTTTAGGAAGTAGAGAATTTAATAATGCAAACACTAGCAACATTCACATTCAAACCGGTAATTAATCACTCTTGGCTTTTAAAAGAGAACATTTTCACAATCATATTACGTTAACCGAGAAATAGATAGACTGTGGAACTTACACTATTCTGGATCAGCCTACTCGACACCCTCATTTTGTCATTTGAAAATGGCGTAGTGACAACTAAAGTTGAGCCTCTAATTGCCGGCAAATTAACGCGTACTGAAATTGTAAATGCCCGTTCCACATGACGCAAAACTTGGTCTATCCAACTGGAAAACATAGTTTCGTATAAAAATGGAACAATTTCAAAGCCGCGTTTTAACGGACCATATACACTTACAGCAATATTACGGACGTTCAATTTGAGAGCGTTATCCACTAATATTTCTTCTATCTAAAGGACACTACTTTTAAAAAATTATTGACGCCTAAAAGTATATCTTATTTTGCAATATGTTGGGAACCAGTAGAGCATATAACCGAAAAAATAAATTCAATACTTGAGAAAAGAAAAAGGCAGAACAACGGTCACAGTAGGTATGATGGAACAATCATGCTCCTTCACAAAGTAGAAGACGTCGATATTCGCCTTCCTCTGTACATTATATGCAGCTAGTGCATTTCGGTTTGATGCATGACAGTCGTTAACGTAGTCAATTTTCGCACCTCAACTTGTCTTCAAGAGATTAAACATAGTATCTTTTTAATTCCCACAAGATCCATGATAAAGCAGTCGATAAGATAAGCTATGACCTGCCGGTTGCCAAGCTACAATACGACCACATTTGCTTTCATTGCAAGCTAGATAATAAATTCTTTTATTCGCAAATAAAGAAAACACCTGATTAATTCTTAATTTCAACGTGAAAATTTAAATAATTAATTTAAAACAAAATACAATAGCTTTATTAAATAGCCGGTTATATCAATCGAAAATCTTACACAAAACATTAGTATGAGAACATTGGGTGAAGGAAAACATGTAATTCTGACTTAGCATAGTTTAATAGTTAATTCGTTTCGTTTTACATAATTTGCACAATTATCCACATAACTTGAGCAAATTACACCACTACCACCAATTAAATTAATAGGCATATCATTTTTTTTTAATTTTAAATAATGGATGCTCTTCGGGTTTGTAAGGATGGTAGAAGTCTATTACGGAACCTTGAGAAGATTGGCTTATTTGATGATAAGCAGTAGTTTCGGGTGTCAACTAATAAAGAACATCCGAAACACACTATTTGTGAAAAGAATAACTACATTCCGACAAAAATAACTTGGCAATATGTAGGAAAATTAATGGAAAAATCAGCATTTGCATATGACTATTTTGAAAGAAACACCACTTTCTTCTTTGCGGGTTCCTATTAGCCAAATAATCATTGAAATGGTCATAAGCAGTCAGTATCGAAACAAATTGTAGTAGATCACTCAGAACAGAAATCCGCGCGAAAGAAATTAGGAGGTGTAATCAAATACTATTTTCAAAAAACCAACTTCATAAATTAATTTTGGTAAAACATCAACGGATTTGTTGAGCAATGCCATGAAGGCTTCCATTTATTTCGTCTGACAACTATGAAAACTAACTATATTGCGAATTATATATTTGAGAATTATTCAAACAACGTGCGTATTTTGCAGATCTTAGTAATAGTTAAAGAAATATTAGGTTTCAAATCGGCACAATTATTTACATACATTCAGGTATGTATAATTATATACATACATACCGAAATACTTACACACAAACATACATAAATACAACTTTCACACAAAAAAACGCATGAATGCATATATATATATATATATATATATATATATATATATATATATATATATATATAAGAACAAAACAACGTACTCCATGGAATAACATTTATTAATAAATCTTATTTCTACCAGTATCTACAGCCATTTTTCTGGATTCGTTAGTATATTCGTTCATCCAATCCAACTGTACATGTGTTGTAACCAATCTCCTCTTCGTTATGCTGGCCTTTGCTTTGCGCAATTTAGACCACTCCTTGCCGCGGCAATTTCTGGCCAGTACATAATGAATTCCCAAAAAAAGGACAAAACCGGTCTACTGGATGAATTCCCTTTTTTACACTATACAATTCTTAGTTTGTACTGACATATGTAAGCAATTAATGTGTCAGGTGTTTATATCAAGACCACAACCTTGATTATAATAATTTTTATCACCACCCGCGCAACCAATGTTCGTTTAATTATACAAAGGGCATCTTATTTTCCATATGCCATTAACGTATCATAACCTGTCCACAGTATGGTATGCTGAATAGCAAACGTACCATCGCTCTAATTCTCCGCTTTGTGACTAGAATTCTATCCCTGTAATACAAAGTAATCGTATTCTCTCATTCTTCAAATTTTGCGCAACAAAATGAGTGCAAACATTCACATATAAAATGAGTCAAACGCACTGTCTGACGGAGAGTGGCATTACCTTATCTTGACGTTATCGGCAACTTTCTCTATATTATAAGCACTACGACATGCAGGGCCACATTAATCATAAGACTAAGAAATCACTAGCTCAGTGACACGTGAAATCATGAAAGTCAAAATAGCATAATGTTTAAAACGTACAATGTTGAAAGCTGCCGCTGGATATCTCTAAATTTTCTTGCAGGCACCTCTTTTTTCCACTGATTTACTGAAAAATAAACCCAAACAAGTTTTATAAATAAAAGCAGTTTGGTCAAATAAAACAGATTGCGATAGATATATCTGGCAAAAAGTACCCATCATTTAGTTAACAAAATGACAGTAACCGTAAAATCATGATTGCATAATGCGAGTCTGGCGGAGTGTAGTTGAGACGTTAGTTCGAAACAGTTGCCAAATAGGATCAACTTGTGGAAGAGACAATCGCAGAAATACTATTTAGTATATTACTGAAACTATTCTCTAGTATACAGCAGGGGTGGCAGATTGGATATAGATTTAGACATCAAGGCATATGTGCCCATGTCGGTCTGCCGCTCACCACATTTTCACGAAAAGGTTGCAAAAAGGAAATAAAAACAAATACAAAACATTTAGTTTGTCATTTAATTTTCGAAAAAAACCTCTCGAATACTTTCTGACTCGTTTGCAGATTTAACTGACACAATCAGATCACGATAGCTAGCTGCCAAAGAAGAATCAGACCGCAAGTTATTTAAAGTTACATATGCGGCTCTAACACCGCAACGCCTGACATATATCGTGCCTCTAAAAATACTCTCGATGCACAAATTTACTAATAAAATATTTCTGCAGTTATCGTGACACGTGTAAAAGTTACAGAATCGTATCATGAAATATTGTATCGGTAACAACAAAGGTTCATTAAATCCAGTTTTGAAACTTAAGAAAAACGTAAATGAAATTTTATTTCACCAGCCGCACAGCCGCAAAAATAACGCCACTCGCGCGTACTTTCGCGTTTCTATCTTCCATTGACATTTTTAAAGCACGTCGACAAACTGACTAAGGAGGATCAAACCAAAATGCATATATAAATCATAAGTTTGATATGCGGCTCCCATACCGAATAGTTCACTAAAATACTGTGCTACGCAACGCGAATAGACAAAATTAAAATGGTTTAATTGAAAATATAAAATTTAAGATTATTTGTCTACAAATTGAAAACCTTATTAAAGATTAGCTAACTTTTTCGGCCTAAACTGTCATCGTTTTGAAATTTATACCTGTCCTTTTATGTGCGTCAATTGTTTGAGTAAACATTCACAAACAGAAAAGGCCCACACATTTGCGAGAAACGTTCCCTTTAATGACGAGACCTTCATGAGAAAGGCGAAGTGGAAAATCGTATTTATGAGCTAGTATGTAAAGTTGATGCGTCGATCTTCTCAATACTCGGCAAAGCATATATTTTTTCGAGAGTTCACAATGCAACATACAATAGTTCATATAGTAAGCCAAACGGATTTTTTTCTGAATATGAAAAGATGTATCAAACAATGTGGAATCAATTCTAAATAACAACAAGTAATTATGCTAGCTAGGATTAAAAAATATAATCCTACATATACTGGGTAACAAATGTGTGATACTCCTATGGTTCAATGTGCGCATTTCTGGTCTCCGTACAAAATTGTGGTGAATTCGATTGTTGCCGGCAAAAATCAGAACTAAAAAAATGCAAAATTCGAACACGCAGAACATCATGGTCAAGTAGATGGATTGCATTTAACGACCGAGCGAGGAGTTCGAAATATCTACGCCTAATACAATAGCATAAACCAAAGAAACATTTACGTGTGCACTATAATAATTTAATGCAGATAAATCACGCTTACATAGATTCAATGACTTATTTTCTGCCTCGCGCAGTATTTCTGAATATCTCCGACGGTCACTCAAATCGTCCAAAGCGCCAAAGAAGCTGAACGGCATTTGCTTGCTAAGAGTCACGTTTTTCTGTGAAAAAACAAAATTGTTTTAGCATAATAGCGCAGTTAGCTGATTTTGAAATCAATTCTGTAGACATCAAATTAAGAACAAAAAGCATATTTTTTCAACCTGTCCATCGACAATGCAAATTCATTGTCAGTCAAGCATACTCACTTGCCTCGTACTTCCTTAGTCATCACTAGAACACGACAGTAAAAAAATACGTATCCATTCAGTTGAAATGGAAGGAATTATCGACGCATAAAGCTTTTCAAACATTGCGGTTTTGCTCCCGTCATTTAGTATTTTGTTGTGCCCCAAAGAAATCGAAGAAGATCTAAACGCATTAATATGAGTGGTACTAAACGTAGTTTTCCTTTTTGTAATTTTTTTTAAATTTTGCTAACTGTTTGTTTAAATAGAAAGTACTTAATTTTAAAACTCATCATCAAATGTCATATACTTCGGCCTATTATAATGCGATTTGATTGCAAATAGAATATTTATAAAACTGCTGACAAAAAATCTGATAAACGCTTATATTCAATGACGCATATATTACTTAATAGACAAATGGCCAAATCTAGCAACAGGAGTTGTCCCTTTAGCTTTGTTTACAAGAATCTTCAGTTTTAAAACCAAAGCATTAACAAATAGTGGCGTTCCTATTGTTTACATTTAATGCTAACCCCACAAAAGATGACATATCCAAGTTTGTTTTTTAAATTATCGATTGTGTAGAAAATTAAAAGTCATATTGTTCTCGTTATTGCGTTTGCAAATGCACATTATCGTAATCGCCTAGCTATTCCGAGAGCTCCGAAACATAGCTAAAAATAATAAGTTAACGAGCGATCTCTTACATGCACCATGTTTTTCGTATTATTTGCTACTTTATCAAGCCTCAAGCATTATATGCCAATTGTACATATAGGAAGATGCCGAAATTCTTTGGCAAATGTCCGATGAACGCCCTGTACATAGGGCCTACAATTCACAGAATCTTGGTGTCATAATCCGTCCGCCTACCCAAATTTTGTTGCGTCTATATTGGGCAACACGTCGACAGAGGACATGAATACCAGTCAGGCTGAAACCAATGACGTGACTCTTGACGGTTAATTGCATTATGTCTTTATCGGAACACTAATAAGCCATTGAATACAAAATACACATCATCATCATCATAATCATGTCCAGCCACACAAAATTCAAAAGCAACCAATGCTTCACTGCCATATAACCATAATAAGTGAAAAAAGTATATAAGTGAATTTAGAAAAATTATTAGTGAGATTTGCGAGAGAAAGAGAGGCAGAGAGAGAGAGAGGCAGAGAGAGGAGGAATACCTTGCTACTATGAGTAAATTTATCAGGATAACTTACAGGAATGAGGCAAACTAAACCTCTCCACAACACCATTATGGAAAAGTTAGCATTCGGACAAGGCGACATCAGCAATACAGCTTCCTTGCGGATTTCACTGTATCACGTCATAAACAAACTAAAACTCGCAGCTAACTTCGCCCTACTAAGAAAAGAAAGTTACGAAGATGATTCTACTAGACATTTGAAACAAGATCGCCACTGAGCTTGATTCGATGCCATATCGCTAAGGGTTTCTAACCAAGAACTATGATGCGCACGAGGACCATTTCGTGGCCGACGACTGGGTCCTATACAACCAAATTTGGATGTAAGTGACTTCAATTGTTTCTGCCATGTCAAAATCTGCCCACCTGGTTTCTTACGCCAATTTGGTGCTGAATGAGAGAACTGAGCTCTACTGGGCAATCGAAATGAAGGCATACTCAAAACGTGACCGAGCAAACGAAGTTGATGGAGACTTATTTGTTTTTCTAACGACGAGCAATTATTGTCACATCCAAAAATACGTCTACGGATGTCAACGTTAGTTATTCCCTGTTGGTACCTAACATGTGCTATACTTCTCAGACAACGATGATTGAATGCCTGTAATCGTTTCAAATCATCAACTCTAAGAGGCCAAGTTTCACTAGCGTATAGTAAGACTGCGCGTAAAAATGCATTGTAAACACGACCTTTAACGCAAAGAGATATAATGGCGTTTCTCCATAAATGACGAAGGTTCGAGAAAGCTACTCTAGCTTTTGCGATCCGTATTCTCACCTCGTCGTACATATTGCTTACTTTATTGATAGAGCTTCCAAGATATGTAAACATTTCGACTATGTCTAGATCTTCATTCTGCAGTCGCAACGTTGGTGTGAGTTTTGGGTGATCCTGTAACAGTATATTACATATAGATGGTGCGAATTACATACCGAAAGACGGAACAACGTCTGTTAATCTATTCAAGGTGGCCTGGGCAGCATCCTAATTGTCGAATAATAGTACGATATCGTCCACATAGTCAAGATCCACTAGTTTATCGCTCGGAAGAATTTCAACCCCAGCAACCTGAATGTGTGGGAAAGTGTTGTTCAAAATAGCATCGATTACAAAATTAAACAAAAATGAGGAAAGTGGACAACCTTGACGAACACCACTGCTGGTTGTCAAGTCATGCATTATTCGTTGTAGACTTTAATGCGACCAGAAGTATTTGTGTAGAGATCTCGTATAATATTAACAAATTTTCAACAAGATATGGAATAAAACATTGCGATCCACCGAATGAAATGCACGCTTGAAGTCTAGAAAGACGGTTATTGTAGGACGGTGATATAAATGTCTCTGTTCGAGAACTTGCCTTAACGTAAACATATTATATATATAACCTCGTCCTGTGCGGAATCCGGCCTGTTCTTCTCGTATATGCAATTCACGTGAAGCGCTAAGACGACGTAGGATAATCGAAGTAAATAATCTGGATACGACCGGAGTCAAACTTATACCACGATGGTTATCGCACGAATTACGATCGCCCTTTTTAAAGATGGGAATGAAGGTCGACTCATTCCAATCAAGTGATATGGTTTCCTTATTCCACATAGTATGAAAAAGTTTGGTCAACGCTCCTGAAACTATATCGCCACCATCCTTAAACAATCCTGGAAGCAAATCATCGGGGCTTGCGGCTTTGCGGCGTTTAAGAAATAGGATTGCATCGCGTAATTCTAACTCGGATGGTTCTTCGGGACTAACATTCCACACAGTCGATGCAGACATGCTTTCAGGAATCGGAATCGACGCGGGTGGCCAAGAAAATTGATCTCTAATGTGTTCATCCCACATTTCAAGACGACTTATTTTATCGGTTATTAAATCGTTGTTACTATCATTTATAGTTTCACTAACTTTTAATTTTCTCGGAACTGTTATGTGGATAAGTTGAAACAAACAATGACTATTACCTGACGCGAAAGCTACTTACATTTCTTCAGCCTTACTGTTCCAAAAATTTTCGAGATCGGCTTTTAGACTGCGCTTAAGTTGACGTCTTATATTGCGACGGGTATTATTATGAGTCGAGCCAGGTGGAATTTGGTGCCTTATTTGGAGTATCTCCATAGATTTTACAGAGAGCCAGTGATTATTTCTACGGGGGCCTGCAATGCCACATACAGTAGTACCTGCATTGTACATAGAGGAACTTATCTTGGACCAAAGTATATTCGGATTTTCGCCATCCAGACCAGTTATATTAGCCTTTAGAATATTTTCATAATTTTGTCGGAAGGACGTTTGTTCAAGTTTTCCTACATCAATTTGGGGTTTATTCATAATTATTTTCCCGGAAAATTTTAGTGCAAATCCTCAACGGATAAGTGCATGGTCCGAGTCGACATAAGAGTTAGAAAAAGAACGACAATCCTGGATGCAACCACGCCATCTATAACAAATTGCTACATGATCTATTTGGGTCCACCTTTGTCTGGGTGCTGGAGGACGCCATGTAGCACAATGTATAACACTACATCTGGAGTTTTTACTACTTAAATATAGTCTATGTTCAGCGCAGCTCTCCAAAAGCCGTTTACCATTATCATTGCGAGTCGAGCATAGAGCGTATCTTCCACCTAAATGAAATTCAGTGTTACTTAAGCGCCCAACTTGAGCATTAATGTCACCCATAACCAGGACTATATCTGAACTTCGTGCTTTAATTAGTAAGGAGTATAATTCGGAGTAAAAAGCGTCCATGCTTTCTGCTGTGCTGTAATCGGTAGAGCATATGCAGATACAACGAAGAGGCAACGATTATAACGGTTTTTTCTTTGATTTTAGTAGATATATTTAACCGTGCCGCACACAATCGACTATTTAAAGGGATCCATTCAATTAAGCAAGCTCCAGCTCGCGCGCTAAGGGCGATACCAACGCCCCATTTGCCGGCTTGAGAGAACTCTGTGGAGCCAGATGTTCTAAATACACCGTCATGTATGAAAGTTAGGAACATAAATAGACTTTATCATTCAGTAAATTCCAAAATAAATTTACACGTATTTAGTAAACACTTAATTGAGTGTGAGATTTTATAACATGTTTCAATCGTTTTTGCGCCAAAAGATGTACAATAAAAATTGCGATTAATAATTAGCATATAAACTATATAACGGGACAACAAAATGATGGTCCATTAATTTTCGTTAACAAACAATCATATACAACCATGAATATATATGGTGTTCACGCCTTGCTGGTAGGATAAATTTAGCTAATAATTCGCGTTTAATTATATGCTTAAAATCACAACAAGGGTATCTAACAGACAGATGTTCTTTAAATTTTAAAATATTCCTAGTGTTCTGAAAAACACACAAATGCCAGATGCCACCAGAATATGATGTCCACAAAAGTAGTAAAATTTGCATCAATAAGCAAAGATTAGTGATAGCAACTCAACAGTATCTTGTTAACTAAATCTAAACAAGTTCTAAATGAGGATAATGAATTTATGCGGAAAACAGGCTTCTAAAGCGAATAATGACCAATCTGTTTATGGTATAGGTGCTATAAACTGTGATTTTGCTTTTTGTAAATGTGTAATTCGTCCTTCCAAGCGCGAGGAAAATATCACACCAAATAAATTTATTTGGAAATTTAAATTGTCAACACACAGACATGTGCAAACGTATCAAAAGAGGTAAACGTGTGTGTCTAGTTTTTGACCAATTGAACCGAAAAATGTTCTTTACATGATTTATTAATAATACTAAATGCGGACTACTCTCAACATAATGAATTAGCTTTACTGTCACACCGGAAGTAAAGTGCAAAAAATGTCAGAGAAAAATGCCCTAGAAAGTATCAGCTTCATTTATATCCGTGCACAATTTCCAATTTGTGGACTGTCCTAAAAATACAAAGTAGGATAAATAGACTTTAAAGCAACAAACCTATTCGCAATTATCATGAAATAAAACACTTACCTCATACGATATGTAGGCCATTACCTTCTCATGAGTTGCAGATTCTATTATATTAATAATATGTCGCAAATTCCGCAATGTCTCATTGTATGATAGTTTATCTGAATCTAAAGTAAACCAGAAGAAATATATATATATATATATATATATATATATATATATATATATGGCAGCAGTTACGAAAAAATTGAAATAAACATATCGCTGATTCAAAAGTATGCAATTAACTCAAAATACAATAGTGAATAAAATTTAGCTTGGAAAATTTTACAGAAAAGCACTTAATTCAAATTTTAGAAAATATTAATAACAAATCTCTCCTTAGTTACTAATATGTAGCGCCTGAGCACCAGCGGGAAGTATAAAGTAATAGAAACAGAGTTATCCTGTACCGTTCCGATACTACTGACATGATTGTACATATCGTGAAATCATTTATGAGGAAAATTTCGATTTTTCTGATAGCTATATATATATAAATATATATCTTTATGACCTGCTATATCACACTAACACAAAGTAAATAGATGAGCGAAGAAAACTGACAGTGCCACCTCTGGAATGTAACGATAGGTTGATAAACACAGATCTATGCCTGCCGCACATTGGGTTTCGAAATGTACAATGCCAAGACCTGACAGATTATCCATTTCACTGTCCTGCTGGTAAATTTTAAATTTTATTTATGCCTCCTAAAAATTAGCTAAAAAAACCAAACTTAATAATTTAAAAAAAATTCTATCCCTGCGTATTCAGTAATCTGCGGCGAAAGAAAAGGACTGGCAATAAACCGACCGTTAAGACCATGGGTGAATTGTGTATAAAAATGAATTGGAGATCCAAGAACGGAAGTCGTAAACTGCCGACAGCATAAATAGAAAGATGCTAGGTGGATGAGATTGTTTACAATTGGCAGTAGAGCGCCGTTCAGCACATATAGTTTAACTTAACCTTTATTTTCAAAAATCAAGATTCTTGACATGTCTGATGGATATTTCTGCACATCATTTGTTGCAGTCTAGAATTCAGCTCAATATGTCAATAAAAACAGCATGGTTATTATGTCGTAGGTCAGTAACACCTATCTCTATTCCTGAACTTTTCAAAGGAACTAAGAGAACATTGCAGCGATCATATTATTTAACAGATTATAATGCACATTTCTTGAAGAAAATGTGAGTGATGCTTGCAGTGGCAAAACTCTGCCGCAATACATTTTTTTATGGGATTTTTCGAGCGATTTTTCACCCAGTGTGCGAAAATCGTACGCCCGTTCGCTGATAAAAGTCACAGCACATATCTTCTCAAAAGACCGCACGATTTGATGCCTCTTTTGTGGTTCTGTGATATAAACCGCGGGACAAACTACGCGCCAAAGTTTGTACGGAATAAAAATAACAATAATAAGTATGAAGCATAGTAATATTGATGCTTTGCCTTCGACAAGCACCACTAATTAGTAGCAATGATATATCCATTTCGAATGCAGAGACCAATCGCAGTAGATTTTAAAAATACAACTTAAGTGCGAATAAAAGCCGATTCGTAAAGCAGAATTAAGTTACTGTAACGACACAAAAAATATATATCTTTTTTGTGATAATCTTTGAATTTGAACAAAGAAGAATAAGATACTACGCAAACATAAAAACAGGAAATAAGATCTATATCTCCAATAAGGTGTGTCAATGAAGCCCATGGGCAAAAGAAAATTTCCATAAGCCTCACCATAATATATTGTTTTACAGAATTTTTTCCATTTTTTAGCCAATAAAAAGTTCTTTGCCTAGCAAATCTACGAGGCGGTGTTGTCAACTAGTCACTGGTGACGTATTTATTGGTCCAGCTGTACTGCCGTTCCAGCAGAAAATCAAAAGTTTAATGTGTATAGGTGCAATAGATTGTTATATATATATATATATATATATATATATATATATATATATATCATTTGTGTAAGAACCTTAATAAAATTTATATTACCATTTCCATGTTCAATTATAAAAAATTTCAGATAGATTAACCGCTTTTTTCTCATTTTCTTCTAAAGAATCTACAAATGAAATTCTCTTAACACACAAATTAAAAGGCAAAATACGCTAGAAAAATGTAAACATGGAGAGATTTGGAAATAAGGGAACAATCAATCAATTGCATGCGTCACTTCTAGTTTAAGCTCAATGCTTGAACATTTGATTATCCATAAAGCTTTGAATGTGGCTAGTTCCCTTCTGTTCTTCCATTTAGCAATTATCTTAAATGCTATGCATGGATAACATACATGTGAGGTTTCTCGATGTGTTGCGCAATTGCAGACGTGTATTCACAATTTGAATTAAAACAGGCGTTTAAATTGCAATGTTCTTACATTCGAGTAATTAACCATCTGGTTGATCGACCTACGTAAGTTGATCGACAACTTGTGCATGTATATTGGTAAATAAAATTTGATGCCAACACTGGAGTTAAGGGACGCCCCATTGCCTCAACATTATTATATTTGTAAATGCTTCCATTAAAACGAAACCGTATGTTTTTCTTCCATAATAAGATAAACTTTCGTAGAGCGTCACCTAACACTGGAGAGAGTAATATGTCTTGTTCTACCGTTTAGACTATAATGTAAATGGTTTCGTCAATAGGAATATTTTTAAACAAAGACGTAAAATCAAAAGATACTGTAATCTTGTTTTTAACATTTATATCTTGAATTTGTTTACAAATTCAAACGAATCTGCAACCGAATTATTACTTAGTAGTTTTCGTAATGGTTCCAGTATACTAAATAACCATTTAGCCAATGCATGAAAGGTAGAATTGACAATTGATACAATTGATCTCATAAGACATCCCTTTTTGTGTGTTTTTCATCATCCGTATATTGTTGATAAAAACAAGGTCGTATAATTGGATAAAACAGTCTACCTACAGATGATGGAAGACACGCTGAATGACAATACAAAAGTCACGCGTCTAGACGAAAAATCAGATGAAATAGACGAATTGGAGCGCAAAGTAAATAATAAAATTAAGATCTCGATAGATACCTGTTTAATTGATGAATCATGTACACCAAAAATGTACGGATCACCAAAAACAAACAAAAAGGTTGTCGTATCAGGCCAATTTTATCAATGGTCAATTTGCATGCATTGTTTAAATGGTTAGTTCGTATACTGGAACCATTTACAAACAGACTGATGTTGTGGCAATGGAGAACCCCTACCTCCAGTGTTAGCTGAGGTTTTTCTAGAAAATCTAGAGAACACATCATTAAGGAATGACATATGCGAATGTACTCAATATATATACACGTAGATTATATTTTCCTTGTCCTTAAGAGCAGGTCGCAATCGTAAAAATTGCTTCAATCTTTTAAAAAGCGCATAAGAATATCGGTTTTACGTCAGAGGTCGAAAACAGAAAAATGGTTGTAGATGCAGCAAATTCTAGTCTATGGATTAAGTTTTTTCTCATTTGTCTGCGCAAACAAAACATTGCCTATCATATCAATGGCAAGACCAGTATTGTCTTTACAAAAAACTCTTTTAGTATTGTCAAGAAATTTCTGCAGTCGTTCTAATTCCGGTGAATATTTATTTCCCTATCTTGGACTATATCCACTGGTCACCGCTGCTACATTTTCACGAAATAAGCAGTTATATAATTACTTAATTTTCGATTCGAGCCACGTCAACGGAAAATTCTGGATAGTACTTCACCGGTTCCCAATAAGGAAGACAGCTGCCTACTAAGCAAATTCCCTGCAATTAGAATGTAATAAAACCCAGCGATAATATCACTTCGACTGGAAGAATATCGTTACTTTTTTAATATCAACTCTAATGTGATTTGTTGAAACTTTAGACAGAAAGCAATTCGCAAACGAGACAACCTGAATTAAAAAATGAGCAGCACCATCAGTTATTACAAAACAGAAATGTGCGTGCAATGTGAGGCTTCATCTCACTACGAGCCAAATCTTGTTTATTAAAACGGCATTAACTGTTATCCAATTTGCGCTCACCCTTTTCTATCTTTGTTTTGTGCATTTGTGTCCAAACATAAAAAGAGCACATTTCTTCAAGTATTCAAATTTTTTCTTCGTTTATCTCGTTAACATGATACACAAATTGAAAGTTTGTTCGTTTTTAGTTAGAATATTGTCTTATATGTCTCAGTTATATGACACATGGTATAGCCGTTATTTTTCGCTCATTATTAGCTTTATCAGAAATAAACTAGCCTGCGTAGAATCTAACATGTATGCAATATTATTATCCGAAAATTCTTTTATTTCATAGGGTAGTTTGCGGTTTTACATATCTATTAGCTTTTTGTCGTTTGGACACGCTTTAAAGTTAGTTATTACACTTCTTTAAGTATTTGCCACCAATTGTCATATTGTTATACTATATGGATGATATGACGTATAATTGAGCATAATTCATGAATGAAACCTATTTCATGTATAAATAATTGTTTTATTTTGTATCAATCCGTGCTAAATTGTACCAGCAATAAATCTCATAAAGATGTCAAATTCTGTGACTCCTAGTGTTTTGTTATACATAACAATTCAATATTACTATAAAACCCAGTTTTCGTTCTGCTAGGCAAATGCCGCTGTCAGCTTTGCGTTAAAAGGAATAAATCAAGCGTAAATCTTTAAATCACACGTCCTATCTGGAAGTGCTTATTTGTGTAAATTTATTTACATTTTATCCAGTAAAACAGACTGATTTGAATGGCGCACTGTCCTAAATGATCATTTACAAGTCTTAAACACCGTGCTTCTGCCACAACTCCACTATATCGTTGTAAACTAGCAAAATTGCGCAAACGTTTTCACTGGAGAGCACCTGGCAAATCTGCTTCAATAAGGCAGGTTCATTAGGATCTCCCTGTTTATAAAAACCAGATCAATTTTTTTTAATATGCCCGTTTTTATGTCCATCTGTTTACAACTTACGAATTAACGATTGCCAAGTTTTTGACCTATTGCCCTTTGCAGAAATTTCTGTTTGCAATGAAAATGGTGCAGGTAGACGCATTCTTTTTCCAGACATTGAAAAGTCCCACTGTCCTGACATACCCGATCTGAGGAATTCAGCTTGATCGGCTGGATACCGCTTACCAGTGAGAGAACGGACAACATCGGCAGGCTTAGATATGTGCAACTGGCGGATGACCTGCTTCATAGTCAAAATTCGCGTCCGTTTGGCCTTCCTTTTACGCCAAAACTCTTTAGGCGGAATAATGATGGCAGGCGGCTTGCGTGCGTTGGTTTTGTGTGACACTTTAACGTTTGGCTGTAATATATTACGAATTAAATTTTTTAAATGTTTTGTAAATAATTTGGATACTCATTCATCTTAGGCATTTAAAGGATTTCACGAAGACAGAAGCTAGAATTACCGTGACATCGAGATAAATACCAGAACGAATGCAAAGATAATTATTTCAGCTACATTGCGACAGGAACGTAAGATGTTGTCACAACTGAAAACAGGTTTCGTTTCAGTTGATTTTACTGGCAAATCAAAGTAGTTAGTTAATTGCTATTAAACTGAATAAATAACCAAATAAATTTCCAATAAAACTTTTAATTCTTAGTAAAAACCGCAAATAATATTACAAATATAATAACATGCAAGAATAACTAAAATAAAAAACACAAATTATATATATTTATATATATGTAGAGAGAGAGAGAACTATTCATTATAACATTCACAAAAAATAAACCAATTGTTAATTTAGGTATTAATTGAAGGTTTATATTAAGTCGCAGTATATAATTCAGTGTAAAAAATTAAACTTCCCTTTAATCGTGCGGGAGTGCCACACATCTTCGAAAATATCTGAATTAAACTTAAACAGTGAATCTATTCAAATGTACAGAATGAACATTTTATATTAATAATAACAATAGTGATAATAGTAATAATAATAATAATTTCAAACAATTATTATTATTATTATTATTATTATTATTATTATTATTATTATTATTATTATTAATATAATTATTATTATTTGCTTTTCCCGGAAAACTAACGAACCGTTTTAACAGTTATAAACATGAATAGCAAGTGATAAGCTATTTCGGTTGTTCTTTTATGATATTGAAGACATTAAAAATTCTGAATATGTTGAGTTTTATAGTAGCCAGTTTAAAAGAACACACTACGTTACCGAAAAATATTCGCAGCTAAAAACGTTTGCAAAATAGTGGCCAGTCGATGTTTTAAATTAATTTGAGAAAATGTAAGATGCACAGAATAGACGAGAGGTTTGGTGAACTTACAAAGACGTCTGACTACTCTGAGTGGTGTGACAGTGCTTTGTTGTCAGGAAGTTGGACAACGACAATTTCTGCGATGTTTGGTAAATGTAAATGATGGATCTTTTGCGCGGATTAAGGCATGTGTTATGGAGATTGTCTACATTGAATTTATAATAACAATTCTGCATCTAGGATAAATATATTTTGACGCATTCAGACATAATCTGATTCATTTTAATAAATGTTGCAAGCTAGAAAAGAAAATCATACTGATATGCATAGATAATAAGAAGTAGAATGGATAAGCTCAGGGCGATGTTTGAAGTTTTAAAGTAAATTAAACGGCTCCATTTGTGCTGCTGGCTTGTTTAGAATGCGAGTTGTATATAAAATCAAATGATCAGTCAGGCGTATACTCAAATTTTTGACGGTGTCGACGAGAAACCTTAGAAAAAACCTTTGGCGAAGGAAAAAAATGATTATAAATAAAGTTCTCATACAATGTGTCCTGTCGATGTCCAGTTTTAGCCTTATTTAGACTAGACCATGCAAATTGAATTTGACTCAAAACAAAACATTCATATATGCTAAATTGCGCAGGGGCTGGTCTTGTCAGACCTTGCCCAGTGTTGAAAAGAGCACTCACGTTATTCACGGATAGAATTATTAATTTGAATACGTTAACTCGTACAACGAAATTAAGCAGAGTTAATTCAATTGACAAAATCAGGGCCGAATGGTAATCTCACGATTTGACAAAGGATAAGCTACATAGTCGTATTCTATGGAGATTGAAAAGCATTAGTTTACAAAAAAGTGCCCGCGTAGAATTCATTCCTAGCCGTTAGAAACATAAAAGCGTTCTCCTTGATGGTTAAATGAAAACGATTCATTAAAAATGATTCTGTCAACGACTTTGTTATAGACAAGGGTAGCAAAACACAGTCTCAGATATTTAAAGGATAAAGCAAAATTTATCCCACCCTTCGATAAGATAAAAATTAGCAACGTGAATAATTGAAGAGCTATTGTAAATGCAACAGTTTAATGCATGTTGTTTTTAACTGAATTGCAAAATGATTCGGATTGAGACGCCACAAAAGTGTAATGCAAGGCTCAGCTACGTTTGGAGAACTTCGCGGTCAAAATGATTTATTTATTGATGAAAGAGAGAATTATACTTATAACGTACCGACTTCAGCCAAAATAAGTATATTACTAGAATCAATGTTGCGATATTGGTATAAGCATCTGACCCATTAATTTATTACATGTCAGTATAAAATAAGAATTTTAAGGCGTAGAAAAGGCAATTCATCCAAAAGACGGGTTTCATCAATATTGAGAACTCAGCACGTACTGGCCAGAATTTGTCGCGGACAGTGCTCGAACCTGGGCACGTCTGGTTCGGAATTTGGTGCTATAAAACCTGAATCACCCTGCCGCACACTCCACACAAATTTCATTTATATAATAATTAATTTAACTCAGTTTGTTTATTTTCTTTTAGTTGGAGCTCATATGACAACAATTTAGACCCAAATTTCTAAGTAACCATCCCAAGTCTGCCATTACCGAACAGACACCACACTACATGTGGAAGTGGTATTGAAATGAACATTTATATAATTAAACGAACATTGGTTACGCCGGCGGTGATAAAAGTTATTATAATCAAGGTTGCGGTCTTGATATGAACACCTGACCCATTAATTACTTACATATGTCAGTATAAACTAAGAATCGTATAGTGTGGACTAGGCACTTTATCTAGTAGACCAATTTCGTCCTAAATAGAAATTCACCATATACTGGCCAGAATTTTCCGCGGTAAGGGCTCGAACCTGGGCAGATCTACTTTGGAACACGGTGCTTTTGCCTCTGAGCCATCATGCCGCACACTATACGCAATTTTTAGTTATATACTAACTTATGCAACTTGGTTAGTCTTTCTTCTTTTAGGTGGAGCTCATATGGCATCCATTTAAACCGAAAATTCCAACTAACCATCGCAAATATGTCATTAACTCCCGCGCAACTAATTTTCGTTTAACTATTCTTGGTTTATACTGACATGTGTAAGTAATTAATGGGTCGAGTGCTTATATCAAGTTGGAAACCTCGATTATAGTAGCTATTATCACCGTCTGCGCAAAAAATGTTCGTTTAAAATATTTGTTTGTTGGTGGGGTATTTGATTTATCATATGTCCATTTCGTAAAGACAGTGCGATGCTGTCCTAACGCGTTGTTCATAATCAAACGATGACTTCGACAGCGACATAACTGCATCGGTCAATACGCTGAAAGTCCGTAGCTCAGTCCTGAATTGAAATTATTACTATTCTTTTCAGCGAAAAAATATTGCAGGAATGTAGTTAGTGTGACAAATTTACAGGGAATGAGCGTGTATCCTGGTGATGTTCTCACCTGTTCGAATGAAGATTGCTTGGCGTGATAATGTTGGTCCAGATGATCTCAGCATAAAGCTAAGTGAACAAATGTCAGGCTGTAAATAAACAGAGCTTCTTCTATAGCGGATGGTGAAATTGTTGAAGAACAGTTGTTTCGGAAAGGTTAGAAACGAATTCATGTCGTCGCACATTTATGTCTTTTGCTGCGAAGGTTACAATAAAACATTATGTCGTCCTTAGTGGATAAATCCAAAAATTGATTCTAAAAAATATTAAGTCAAAGGATTTAAAAGAGAATGCGAATCACCAACAAGGTGCGCAACACTTCTGGAATAAATATAAAGGCCTCCTTAAGTGCATTTCGCTAGATGTGCTCCTTGTCGGACGAGAATAAATGAAACGCCCCCGTACGCATTACTGAGGAATGTTTATTTTATTATAAATAAATTGTACAATGCATATGGCATGGTTTGTTTCACGACCGCTCCTCTCAGTCTAATTACACTTATCGCTTTCAGCACAATCGAACTTAGACAACTGAAACTATTCAAGAGTGCGTCGCAACACCTCGCATCGACCTGCTGCATGTTTTCACGTAGGTAAAAACCAACTTTAGTTGATACGATCAGAAGTTTTCAGAACAGAAACCTCACATAAAATTTTATTTCCGCATAATTTTTCTCTATAAAAATGAAACCAAATAACAATCAAATTCATAATCAAATAAAACGGGTTTATATCAATTATGCAACATTCAAACGAAATATTGAGCTAAATCACATCTTGAGCGATGCTTCGACTCATCAGAATGACCAGCCAGTAAGCAAAAAAATGCATGCAAATCCAAAATTGCACAGGATATGATTTTCTTATTATTAATTATGTTCATTGAACTAACTCAATTGCATTCTTACCTTTCTAGTATTCCGTTTAGGCTTGCGCGTTCTCTTCTTCTCGTTGTTGTATTTAGCTGTTTACGACATACAAACGTGAAGTTCAAGATATAAATAATTATAAAATAATGCATAAATTGTCCGATTTTTTTGCGTAAATGATGCTGCAAAAGAGCTTTTAATATATCTGTAATAAAATTAATTAATATTCTTATGCTTTACGATTATTATATTAGGGAATACATTTTTCATTATTAAATTAGTTTGGGAAAACTGTATGAAAGGCAAACACAACCAGTGCATTTTTACATGTTTAGTACAGGATTTATTCATTGGTCTATAGCGGAAGTACATACAAGCTTTCAAATGTGATTTTATGGCCACTTGCTCTTGCATGAATATTAATGCTTCGAAGGTCAACCGAGTTGAAGGCAACTGGGCATATATTTTAGTATATATCATTCTCATAAAAATAAGTTTGCTGACAGTTGAAACCAAAATATAGTCAGCCCTTAAATAAGGTTGGACAATATGGTAAACAGACGAACTTTTTAAATTCTCTATATCACGTTTGTGAGATTAAGTTAAGCACCAAATTCCTTGTATCTAACTAATCGGATAAACATAGCAAAACTACCGTCAATCACCGTTTCTGACGAGTTTCGATCTTCTTGGAACGTAAGCAGAATGCGTCGGCGAACCGATATACGAGAATCGAACCGAAATGGATATATGAAACAGGGAAAATCGGGCATGCGTCTCCAACAACAAACAGTTCCGCAGTGATTGTACATCAATGGAAATATCGCCTGTACAATTTCTTCGCAATCAAGTAAAATAACAATTTGCACATTTCTCAATACTTATATTTATACACTTAAACAATCATTGATTGCGCAGGCGATGATAACAATTCCTGAAATCAGGTTTTCGAGGTTCGGCTAATCATTAAATCCGTCGTATCTAAACAGTTGTTCAAGTATTACAAAACTGCATTCCTTCAACTTCACTGACAAGTTTTGACTTTCCACAATCATCATCCGAGCAGGACGGTAGAATGAATACAGTGAATTAAATCAGCCATGTGTATCGCATCTCTAGAACTCTCGTATAGATACGTCTTAACTGCAAAGTACGGGTGCAAAATATGTATAATTCACATACATAATATTATTGCACCTTTCTCGACATGCATATAAGTTATACAATTAAAAAGTCAATGACTGCGCGGGTGATAAATATAGTTCTTGATACCAATTTTGCGATCTTCAGTTAAACTCTTATTCTATTGTATTTAGCCAGTCGCGTAGAAATAGCAAATAGAAGGCAATCACACTATCTGACAATCTGAAAACTTCCACAATCATAGGCAGAGTACGCCATCAAACAGACCCACGAAGATCAAGCCAAAATGCATATATGTGAAATAGAAGACAAAATTTGCGTCTCCCACACCATGTAATTTAGCACAAAGGACATGACTGAAAATGTCGCCTGAGAAATTATTATGTAGCAACGAATATAACATTCTCACACATTCCGCTACAGGTTTATAGATTATGAAATTAAAAATCATTGATTGTGCAGATAGTTACATAGATTTAATAGAATGACATTTGCGCGCTTGAGATAAACAAGAATTCTAGGCTATATGTCTAGACGCATAACTTAGGATATAATTTCATGGTTTAATAGGTTCTTTAATTTAAGGTTGAACGCCTCAGTACATTGGCATCAACTGTTCTTTGCCAGAATTTATAATAAATTTTTTGCCATCGATAGTTTTAGCTGATCTATAAAATGTGTCTTTAACTATTTATTTTTAAAATGCGGTTCACAGCATCAAACTCCGTATGATGATCATGGAAGGTAGAAACGCGTCAGTGCGTTGCGGCTGGCGGTAGTTTTGTTATGTTGTTCGACGACTGGCTATATACAATGGGATTGGTGCTTACCTCAAGCTCGCAAACTTCATTGAGAGAATTTTTACCACCACCCGAGCAATTGCAGATTTTAACAAAGCGGACTCTCATTTTTGTTTATATGCAAACGCATATACCCAACGCAGCGCATTTCCATGGCACAATGCTATTGAAATAGGAAGTGCCTGTCTAAAAACTAAAATATATGGAAACTAAACATGAACAAGACAGTACACCTATTGCCGCATTGTTGTCCCAAGTTTCGAAAAGCGAAATTTGACGCGCAATTTGCCCTTCAAAATAGAGAAAACCTGTTCTGAAGTATCTCAAAGCAAAGATCTGGCGGCGCTCAAAACAGTTTTAAAAAAACACCGGCTAGTCTAAAACGTTTGTTGAAACAAGCAATGAGAAAGTGAAAAAGAAATTGTACCTAACCAAAAGACGATGTATGTTAGTATTCCATTGAAAGGTTAATATTTACTCGAAGTATTGAAAGAGCAGTGACTTCTGAGTTGCATAATTTATAATTGGTGTTTGGCTATACGAAAGGCGCGTGCTACACTTAAATGTATACAAAGGAACAGTTTAAAAACATTGTTTATTTTTGCAAATGGCATAGCTGCCTAGTGCGCTATATAGGCCAGATTAGACGATTACAAAAGAAACGAATTGATTATCTTTTTAGATAAAACACAGCTAGCGTAGAGGGAGAAGATTTCCGCAATGGATGATCACATTTTTCTAAAAATCATTCCCAGAATCAGGCAGATTTCCAGGTGTTTTTCAAAGAAATATACGCAAAATAACTACGTACCATAAGTTCATACATGTTAGATACTCTTTGTTGTGGTGAACTAGTATATATGCAATTGTGTATTAGCTTACCAAAATAATTATATATATATATGGAGAACAATGTTAGATATGCGGCTCTCACTTCTAGTAATATCGCATGCATTGTACTTGACTGGAATAATTGTTTAAAAATATTTATCTGTATTACCTACATGTATGTGGCGAAAGCTACAAAAGGTTAATGCTCGTGACTGCATAGAAATTATGGAGTCGACATTTCCAATCAAGTATAATGCATTCGAGACTAATAGATGTGAGAGCCGCATGTCTAATTTTGCTGTCCATATATATGCACTGCAGTTTGATCCTCGCCAATCAGTTTGCCGTCTTACTCGGACGATAATCATGAGCATCAGTAAGCATGTAGACTCGGGAGGATGTGCCAAAATTAGCATGAACACATAATTTGCATTGGTACATACGCATGAAAAAGATTTCGCTCTCCACCTTTTGCACATTTCTTGACAAAATAAATACTGTGGTTGGGGCGTCCAGCCGGCTTCCAATTCTTAGTCGCTAATACTTTGGGAACGCTTGTGCATGAGATGCCACTTCTTGTTAATATTGACCGGTATAAATTTCCGGTCCAATGTGAGGTAATTTTTTGCAAGATACGCAATAACTAACACATAATTTCATGTATATTACTGCTCAAAAACAAACAATAATTACACATTATAATTCATATGCCAATACTTCGAAAACGTCTTTTAAAAATGAACAAAATGTACAAAAAAACCCGGTAAAAATTCTCGCATAGAAACTAACACAAACTGTAAATTTTTCGCACAATATATTTACCTAAGTGACAACACTTACGCAAAGTTACTGCTTCTTCACTTTGTAAATAACAATGTACAACAAAACACGGATAATTTGCAACAAACTACTTCATCATATTTAATTAAACGATAATTTGTCACGTGGGTGGCGATAATAATTGTTTAAATGACATTTGACATCTTGATATAAATACGAGTGCCATTTTATAAACGAAGCAATGAATAATGTAGAAAAGGAAATACATCCATAATGTATTATAGTATGTATGCATGTTTTTTGAATGCATATATATATATATATATATATATATATATATATATATATATATTCTTATGATGTCCATTCGTTTTAATTAAACAGTATTCTTTCTAATTACAAGAATATATATATATATATATATATATATATATATATATATATATATATATGAATTCATATATTTATACATATTTAAATAATAATGGGTGAATTAAAAAGTAAGTATATAGCGAACAAATACACAGAAGCAATAAAGGGTTTATGTGTGATACAATAAAAATGATTCGTAATTAATTTTGAACAGTTCCGGCTGTTTTCGTGGTGCACTGAAAACCAATATACACGATTGTGTAAATGTTAGCTGAAGATGCCTGTAGAAAATAATTGAAAGTATGTATTCGTTTAGCAAAAATAATCTTCGTGATTAGAAAATACAGGTTTCTCGCACAAATCCACTTACCAAGCTGGTAAACATCAAATTCAGCAAACTTAGTATGCATCACCCGTCTCAAAGCGCTACAAATCGCTGTCTTCTTGGATTTTGTATTATTTGTATATTTCTATGGAAATGATATAACATAAATAGAGGAAAATTCATAAAATAGCTTATATGCAGTTATAAATAATGATAAACAGAAATTAGATTACAATTACGTATATTTCCGTCACGTTCTGCATTTCCGTTACGCACCAAACTTAATACATTTCCGTGGTACGACCTTTAATAAAATACATCTTGCCTATCCCCTAGGTGAAGATAAAGTACAACATTTTGAATAAATATAATTATTTTTCCGTTGCATCAGGTAACATTTTATAAAATAGGTAAACCGTTCTATTATCCCACATTCTTCTACCAAATATATAGTGGTTAAAGGGCGTAATACCGGCTCCTACTGATGAGTCGCCAGTAAGCACGAAACGAATGTGCATGAGATTATACTTTCCGTTCATGCTGCCTTTGGTTTATCCTTCTGGTTACAACTGAACTAATTTGTTACTAGGTTCGCATCACCTAATACATACTTGCATATATATTAGTTCTCCGCAACAAACAGTATTTAAAAAATAGGAAAGCGTTTGTTTTTTATTAAAATGAACAAATAACAAATTTCAAACTTGCTACGAGTGTCGGAGTAAAAAAATGAGATCTTAGAATTGCTTGAAATCAATTTTTACACTTGATTCAGATTCCTCATCCGTAGATCTCTTCTGTCTACATTTCGTTCGCCTACATTTTATTTTTCTAACGGTTCTCATGGATTGACAACTGATGCCGTGTTACACTTTTTATCATAACTTACAGACAGTATCTAGAATTACTTCATTCGTTGTCGATCAACCCATGCATAAAAATTGACCAAACGATTAACAACAAGATTTTAAGATAAAGCCAATTAAACACGTTAAATGAACGGAATTTTGAATGCACATATGCAAATTTCCTCTACACTAGTTAGGCCTCGCACTATATTCGCAGATAGGGCCTTTTAGAAACTTATAAATTTTAAAACCAGTGACGAGTGTGTTAACTATGAAAAGCAGCTAATTGTCAAAATGCAATTGGGTTAACGTAAGCCGACGATCGCTTGAACGGATGCGCAGCACGAAATCTGATTGTTAACAAGTTTGCAAATAACAGTTAGACACTGTTTGAGGCGGAGAACTAATATATATATATGCAAGTGTGTATTAGGTGTTGCTAACCTAGTAACAAATTAATTCAGTTGTGACCAGAATTAAAAACCAATAACAGCATGAACGAAAAGTATAATCTCGTGCACATTTGTTTCGTACTTACTGGCGAATCATCAGTAGGAGCCGGTATTACGCCCTTTGACCACTATATATTTGGTGAGGAATGTGGGATAACAGGACGGTGCAATCTCCTAGACGAATGAGTAAACCTGCAGTAGTGAAGCTAACATTATATAAAGTCTCGACAATGCGACTTTAACGCTAACTCACGCTATATAATATATATACAGTCTGTAAAGGATACTAACACTATGGCTATTGTGTCAGTAACCGATACTAACATTATAATACCGAAAAGGTACATGGTACTAACACTATAGTTGCTGAGTCGGAACATGGTGCCACCATGGAGGATATCAATTTATGCTATAGTTCACCGAAATTGAGAATTAAAACAATTTCTGAACACCTGTTTCTCCAGTATTTCACACACACTTTCCTTGTTCGATATCAGTTATCACATGTCGCGGTAAGCATGACATCATTCAATTTGATCATTTCAGTACATTGAAAACACTTAAAATGCAAATTTTTAACTCATATAAAATTCATTTATTCTTTTATGCATATTATATTCTAATTATTTGTGTGTATTAGAAGTGCATAACGCAAACATTGTACATTTAAGAATTATCCTTTTAAATAAAATCACGCTTATGGAACTTAGCTGAAATGGAAAATCTTCGCCACCCAACAGTTTAGCAGAAACATCTGGTTGTTTATATAGCCAATTCAGAAACGCAATTACGGATTACGTCAGATAGTTTGGCGAACCAGAAATAAAAGAAACATTCAAAATCGTTCACACAAGCAGAAAAACCCCATTTTAAATCGATTTTATTTTTAAAATTACACATTTAACTGCGGCGAGGGGGTATAGTAGGTGGTAGCAGCTTTGCTCACGGGAAAGATGAATACAGTTAGATTATATTAACGAATTTGAATAAATGTGACAACAAAGAAAAAATGAACTCTAGTGTAATAACGCTTAATATCGAACACAGTCAAAACTTATTATTATTTTAGTTTTAATTTATGCATGCGTGTTCGTTTGTGTACATGTTTGTATGTATGAATTTTGTATTTGTGTAATTACGTATGTATTTATGCATGTATGTATGTGTGCAATTATATATATATATATATATATATATATATATATATATATATATTTACGCATTTATGCATGTTACTACAAGTTTGTATCCGTCTATGTATGAAAGTATTAATGCATGAATTTGTGTTGGTATATATTTACATAATTGTTTATACACAAGTATATATGATATATATATATATATATATATATATATATATATATATATAATATCATGTCAGGACACTGATTGTATCTATTTTTTTCATTATGAAACAATTATTGCATCCAGTGACCCGTTGTCGTACTTATTACTTAATTCTTCGCGTAATGTCCAGGATTTGCTGCAGATTGAACCGAACCGGGTCTCGTTTGCTTCGGAGTCTGAATCTTGATCTTCTGTGCTAAACTTGCCACATATTACACGCCATTTGAAGTCATATATCAAATTATGTTTCTTATTAGCCTTTCCTTGAGGTGGAATATAATTGTTATATCTTCATAATTGAAATTAAAACTAATCACCGCCTATCTTTCACTATACAAGAGACATCATGCCACTTGAGGAAGGTATATCATTTTGAAGTATAATTGCAGGATTTTTATACGCATTGTTTCAGCATAAAAAAACATTGCAACATTTAACAAAGTTAGTTCATCCAGTAGACCGGATTCTTCTTATTGGTAAGAAATTACAGAATTTTCCGCGCACGTAACTCGAACCGAAGCCTCATAATAAACACAATTTCAATTCATATACTAACTTATGCTTTTAGTTAGGCTTTACTTTGGATGGAAACTATTTAGCTACGATTTCTGGTTTTAATACCTTTCAAATTTGTTACACTCGAAGGAAAGGCCAACCCGAAACATGATTTGATGTATGACATTAAATTTATGTAATATTCGATGTGGTTGGCGCATGATTAGTCTCAGATTCTGAAGCAAATGTGCCCAGGTTCAAGTCACATGTGTGGTAATTTCTGTATAGTACATGAAGAGTTCTCAATAACATGAAACATGTCTATTAGAGGAAATTCCTTTGTTTCCTGATGTAATGTATAGTCCATTCTGACAAAATATACACATATATAAATATATAATTTATAATTTATGCATTTAGTCACATAATTACACTTATATATAGGTATTTATGCATGTTTATATGTATTTAGACATAATTTTATAAATTAAATTATGTACATATATATTTATGCGTATATAGGTCTTTATCTACAGATATTTTTATTCACGAGGAATAGGCGTCCTAGTGTATATCTACAGCCCACGCATAATTGTGAATTTCATGGTTTTGCGACAGTGAAGCATCATTTTATTGTACTGATGTAACGCTGTGTAGTATTATTTATCTATATATTTATGTATTTTGTATGCATTTGAATAATTGCACTAAAATAAAAATTGTGATTCATATCAATGTTTTATCAAATTATTTGACATCCAAAACACCAATTACTTGATCAATAAACTTGCAATCGTGAACCTTGTTATAATAAATTTAAACTAAATTTGCGAGCTTGGTATAAACACCAATCCCATTAAGTATGCATTTGTCCTTATAAACTAAGCATAGTTTGGTGTGTGTATTCTCGCCGCCGTTTTCTTGTGCGAGATCATTTATAGCACTCGTAGAGCGGTAAAATTTTGAATTCTTTACATTTCCTGGTGCACCGAATTTTGGTCTTGATTGATTGGTTCTCATTTGTCCCTTCATTTTGAAGCCTTTTATCAGCTGCTTGAAGTCAGATTGTGAAACGTTTTAGGACCTCGGGCCTCTTGGAAAGGAACGCGGCAATTAACCAAACATACATGTGAAACAAAAACAACAAATGTGCTATTAAACCATACGTGATAAATAGGTCTTCACTCACTAATGATAACTCAGCTACATCCATCCAATCACTGGGCAGAACCACCGAAGCACAGTAATACTTCTTAAGGAAAGGGCGACATTCTGGGCTCATACTGGCTTTGGCTAGCATATAATTAGCTGTTGAACGAACGCCTAGTATCCTTCTACAATATAAGGCCACCTGTTTACAAAAACAAATAAGTGCAAGGATTACAAATTGGAGCTCTTGTAACATGATCATCATGCAAAAGGAAGTCAGAAATTAAGTTTATGCATATATTTATTAATTATTAAATTACGTTCGTAAACTAAAAGAAAATAAAAATGTAATAAGAAATAATACATGTAGATCGCGAAATTGCATCTGTTAGATCGTAAATTCCCTAACGAAAGCAGATTGATTTAAATTAACTAGCGCAAAACTATAAAAATCGTGTAGTCAATGTTTTCATATTTAGTAGATCAAAATTAAGACCCTCTCCAGACAATATTTAACCTATTGAGCGTCTTGAATTCAGCTTCAATTCATTTTAAAGCACACTTCAAGCACGTACTTTGCTCCATTCCATGTTACGATAGCATTACTCTGCACCAAAGTAAAAGGTTCAAATTATGTTTTTCGACCAAAAGCAATAAATGAACTCTCACGTCTTAATTGTCAAAGTACAGACACATTAGACTCAGCACAGCATTAGAAAGCCAACATCGCATATATTGGTTTGCATGTGTGTATATGTTATGCTACAGTATAAAGAAGATTTCATCGCTAATCGCCGATCCGCATCTTCGCTTTGAATTTTCGCGTTTAAGCTCAGCTTACTTCATCCATTTTGTGTCCACCTATATTGGTTGGGTCGTGTTCGCAGATTCCTTCGGTATGTATTATCAATTTATCATCCATAGGAGACATAATTATACTTAATTCTACAGTCAAATTGTTCGTTTGAACATTCAGCCCTCGAATCAACGTTTCCAACCCATCAGAAGCCATTCGTAGAGTTACCACACATGCTTTTTTGAATAAATTATATATAGTATTTTACTCGCATAACGAGAATCGATTTAATTTTAAAAATATACAAATATTAATTAATTTATGTTCATTTCAGCTCGAAGTCTGCTTCCGTCATTGGGATGACTGCATCATACTTATACGGGCGCTTCTGCGGGGAATTTCTGTTGAATTAATGCCCGCCCTAGATAAGACCCTTTGTTCGTTCTTCGTCTTAATGGTGACTACTGCTACATCTTGCCCCGCCCCCTCAGGAATGGTACTGGTACCCTACTTAAACGATCAAATGCGACAGCTCGAGGTCCATCGGGCATGTTAACAACAACTGTATTGTGCTCTAGGTCAAACTTATCCACACGATACAGCCGATCATTGACAGCCTGCAGTGCCATGGGCTCGACATTCGCAACCATGATATAGTCGCCGACACTTAGGCGAATGCGTGTCGGTTTCTTTGTATAGCCTTGTTGCTGTGTGGCGCCTACACATTCAGTTAACCGATTTAGTCGCTCCTGAATATCCGCTATGGTGCAGCGCTCATGGGATCCTTGAATTACAGGTTCATATGGCCGTCTAATATGACATCCATAGAGCATGGTCGTTGGAGCAAATCCTGTAGCTCTTGAAATTGTAAAGCGCATGGCCCGCTCGACCAAATGTAATTTGTCTCTCTACGGTCCCGGGCTCTCGTGGCACCAACATCGTAGTACCTCCTTCATCATCCGATGTGCTCGCTCAAACGTCGCATTGGTCTGTGGGTGATAAGTGGCTGCGCGGGAATGCTTTATTTCAAGGTCTTCGCACCACTTACTAAATTCTCTCGACTCCAACTGTGCACCTTAGACAGTAACAATAATTTATGGTGCACCAAATCGACTGAGTCATCGTTCTTCGAAGCATGTTATAATTTTATCTGTTGTGATTTTCTTTAGTGATACAAACTCGACCCATCGAGCAAACTAATCGACCATGGAAAACACAAAGGACACCCCGCCACGAGCTATTGGAAGTGAATCCACCAAGTCGATATGCAGAAACACGTTCCGTGTAGTGGCATTGAAAGCAATCGGAGTGACCTTTTATCTTTTTGTGGGTTATAACGTTGGCATGTAATGCACTGCTGACAATAGCTACGAATTTCTTTGAACATGTCAGGCTAATACAATCGTGACTGCAATGTATCAATGAGTCGCCCGGCGCCGGGATGTCCCAACGTTTCATTCCAAAAGGCCATCAATTCTGTTCTAATAGACATCGGAACAAACCATTGCACCGTATATCCTTCTTTCCGCACCAACATGCCGTTTTGCAGGCTCAACGTTTTACTATTTCCTGGCATGTGGCATCCTTTCCCTGTTCTCCGGAGACTGATCATTTGCGAAACCTGTACAGCGGAAATTCTGCGGAGTGTAACGGCTGCCGCATTCTCAATTCTGGCTCTATGATGAATTGATACATCGTATTCTTCCAGCTCTTCAATGGCTCGGTGCACTCCTTTCTTTTCAATAATCAGTGATCTCCAATGTACTAATGCTTTGTGGTCGGTAAAGACCTCTATATGTCCACCGGTGACAAATTAACTAAACTTCAGTAACGCTCATTGTACGGCAAGTAATTCCTTTTCTGTGACTGTATAGTTCTGTTCCGCCTTAGTGAGAGTGCGACTTATATATTGGGCAGGACGTCCGTCAGCTTTTAACACCGATCCTATCCCAATATCTGATATATCTGTAACAATTGACATATTACCTACCAGGAAAGTCAAAAAAGTTGCCTCTATTAATTTCTGTTTGCATAGCATAAACGATTTTTGAGCTTCCTCCATCCAACGAAACAGTATCTTGGCAAAAGTTAACTTAGAAAAGGGTTGCTGCGTAACCGCCATCCCTGTGAGATATGGTCTATAGAAATTTACCATACCAATAAACCGGCGCAAATTTTTTCTAGTAGTAGGCACCAGATAATACTTGATAGACAAATGGCAAACTTCCCTCCGTTGATACTTAGTGACCCAGGAACCGCACTTCCCTACCTATCTGAACTTTATCTGGATTAAAATGTAATTGCCATTCTACAGCTTTGGTTAATATCTTCTGAAGCCTAATGCGTAATTCGTGTTCAGTAGTGGCCCATATAATAATATCGTTGACGTAATCTTTTGTACAAGTTACATTAGACACGAAAGAGTCCATCATTCTTTAGAAAACTTTCGGTGTGTTCTTAAGACCAAATGGTACTCCAGTTTATTGGAAATGACCTTGGGGTACCTGCACCGCTAAATTCCAACGGTCTTTGGGCGGCACGCCTATTTGCCAAAATACCTATTTAAGATCAATCACGGCAAACTATTTTCCACCCGCCAGCTGTAGGAACAGATCACGCAGAGCCGGCATAGGATACGGGTCAGGTTTAGTAACTGAGTTTAATTGCCGGAAATCAGCCGCCAGTCGGAGCGAACCATCCTTTTTCGTGATGTGAATCATCGGAGCTCGAAAAACAGATGACGACGGTTCAAGAACGCCGGCTTATATCATTTCTTTGGTTGCTCGAGTCGCTGCTGCTAATTTCATTGGAGGAGCACCATATACATTTAGTGGTTCGTAGCCTTCATTTATTTATAGCTGTAGTTTCAACTGGTCGGCCGTCGGCCCTGGACACTTGCTGCAACCAGGCGGTAGGAAGATAATTTTATATTGAGTTTGAAGATTCTTCTACCACCCGGGCAGACAACTGCTCTCCTCCTGCACCTTAGGGGTACATATAGACGTTTTTGAATTTATGTTTTCAGGACTCGACTTGCATATACGCTTATTTTGACAGTCTATCGTCTTAACCCAATTTCTAATGAAATCTAGTCCCAATACGGATATTTGCGTATTCGCTACCACAAAATACATACGGTAGATATTTTCATTTACTAATAATTTCGTGTCCCATTCGCCCGCAGCCACCATCGACGCACCCGAAACCTGAAAACAAATTTACTCTTGTAGGTTTTACTTTGTTTAATGGCCATGTCATTGGTAATACCGACATATCAGTTCCCATATCGAATTCCATTATTAATGGCTGTTCATTGAAGAGTTCTAAAAATTTTACTTTTATAAAAGTTTTTACATGAAGCAACGTTTTCCATACATATTTTTCTTCGAAGGCCATCTGATTTAGAACACTTTTAGGTTGTTCTGCTGGTCTTCACTCGATCTACCCATCGGAGCCTCCAAATGATTAATATTTTTGCCCTGTTCTTGATTACCTTTGATATTGTGGAACCTCTTTCTCCAATGAAATGACCGTTCTCTAGGAGCACTATACTGGTTTTGCTGACGCTTAGACCATGAATTCGTCAAAGCTGGTGTCCTTATATATTGACTTTGCTTTCACGCCACTGGTTGTTACCGTCTGTCGCGGACTTGCTGATTATGCCGCAAAGAATTCCAGTAAGGTATGTCGCTCCTGCCAGATATTTCAACCGGACCTATTCGTTGAGTTGCAGCTGCCACTTTGTATGTAATCATGGCCGAACTTTGAAGAGCCGGAAGTTTTTCCTCCTGGCCTCCCTAGGCGCTGGACATTACACCGTATCTGGTATGATCCAGCAGCATAAACATGATTGCCTCATGCGGTTGCAACCCTGGTAAATACTCAGTTAGTTTGGAGAACAACCGTTTGATGCGTACCACGGTATCAATGGGCATCTCACCCAGTCATGGTTTGAGACTGTACAATTCTGAAACACCACCTGAGACATGGCTCAGACGTGATCCAACACTCGTATTTCGTATTCTTTATTCGTGAGGTGGACTGGCAATTCTAATTGGACTGCTACTGTCCGGTCTACTAACTCCTGGACAGCCACGCACACAATAAGTGCTTCTAATGTAAATTCTCGTGCTCGAACTCATGCTTCAAATTTTTCGATCCAAAACTGCGGCCTTTCTACATCTAGTGCCCACATGAGCTTAAATTCTGATGACAGTTTGAAAAATCTCGTCGATTCGGCTGAAAACGCCGGCATATTTGTTTCTGATTCCTCTTCACCGCGGTCGCCATTACTGTGTCCACCTGTATTGGTTGGATCTAGTACGCTGATTCCATCGGTATGTATTATCAATGTATCAACCAGACGATACTTAATTATACCTAATTCTACAGAAAAATTGTTCATTTGTGCAGTCAGCCCTTGAATTAACGTTTCCAACCCATCAGAAGCCATTTGTAGAGTTACCATCCATGCTTTATATTTAATGAAGATTGTGGATTTAGGAAAACAAATTTACATATATTAATTATTTTATGTTCAATTCAGCTCAAAGTCTGCTTCCATCATCGTTCTGACTGTTTCATCCTTATACGGACGCTTCTACGAGGACTTTATGTTAAATTAATGTCAGCCCTATATAGGACCCTTGGTGCCTACTTAAATTAAAGGTGGGTATTGCTGTAATCCCCTGGGACAGAACAAAATTAAGGAACAAAGTGAAAAAAAAGACAACACTCGGGAAAATAACATTGGTGATCGTAACAGCCAACAATGCGAGAAGTTGATTAACTCTCAATTCATCAATGCAAGAATGATCAATTCGTAGACATCATACAGTGAAAACGACTTTTATACGCAAACATACACACAGAGACACATACGCATACACACTTACTAATCAGGCTAAGCAATAAATAGAAGTAAACCCAAGTCAGATTAGTTGCCACTCACATAATAAAATAAAAACGAGGAAGTATATAAATGAAGTTTAGTAATCTCAAAATAAACTGTCTATATCCACTTTGATATTAATGTGTTTTATCTTTCTCTGAAGATAAGTATATATATATATATATATATATATATATATATATATATATATTGTAAAGACTAAATATTGCGCAAGGCTGCAAAGGAAATTCATCCATTAGATCGGTTTCGCTCTTATTTGCAACATGTCCAGTACATGCCAGAATTTGCCGCGACCTGGGCTCAAATTGGGGCATATTTGCTTCGGAATCTCACATTCAACTGCGGTACGCTTCTCGCAATTTTTTGTGATAAACTGACATGATTTTACTAAATTTCCAATCAGGTAGTTTATATTTGGCATCTCCTCCATCTTAAATGTCTAACAGGCCATGTTAGATTTGTCAATATAGAACACCTGGGGAATTTATATTGAATTGATGGTTTATGGCCTGTTTATTTTATATATATTTGTTGTCAATATAAACTAAACAAGTGATAATGCACCAAAAGTAATCCATCAAGCAGGCCGGTTTCCTCCTTATTACGAAGTCGTGAAGTGGCCGCAAAAAAATTCAGTAACTGCGGCTCAAACCGGGGCACGTTCGCCTCAGTTTTGTACTGTGTAACACCTCTCGCATATCACACGCAATTTTTAGCCGTAAACCAACTTACGTTTTAGTTAGTCTTTCAAGACGATGGAGCCTCTGTTATACCTCCTTAGACTTACATTTCTAACTAGCCACCGTCGATTTGTCAATAAAGATAATATGCCAGCCGGGAAGTAATAAAAAGGGAAGTTTTATGACAAGATTTCAATTGTACATTTATTGTCAGTTTAATTTAAATTGACAACATATTTAGGTGTGTAATCCAACTCCTGCGACAAAACTGAAATTCATTATTAATTCAATTATTTGAATGGTGCGTGTTAAACAATGACAGGTCGCGAGTGAATTTTTGAACGTTAGGTCAAATGAAATGCCACACAGATCCAACCTTAAGGAAAAGCCAACCGAGACCTTAGTTAGAAAATGAATGAAAAGTTGCATGAAGTGTATAGCATGGGTGCCGCATTGGATGAGTGCCAGACTATGAATCAGGTGCACTGAAGTTGAAACCCCAGTCGCAGTCAATTCTGACACGTAGTTAACGAGTTCACAATAACAACGAAATGGGTCTACTTGACGAATTTCCTACGCTACATTATGCAATGTTTAGTTCAGGATATGGAGAGGTTCCAATGACCCGTAATTCTATCACTACATGCACATTTGTCACATTGGTTAGTCATCAGTAAGAGCCTGCACTACAACACAAACACACGCAGTGAGCAGAAGATGATTAATAATGCGACAATGAATATTGCATACGTCCATCAGATCTCACGTATATGTTGTCAGTTTGCACGGAATGCAAACGTTAGTGAGATGACAGTAATTGATGAGGCTAACATCTGCACGTCCTCGTAGTCCAACATGAGCTTGTTCGCCATTTTTTAAACGAAAAATATCACAAAAATCATAGAATCACCATTTGCTTATTAAGAGTCTCTGGGAAAATCTATCTAGACATTTTTATTAAGCGAACTTAACTATTTTTTGTTCTAAAATAGAGCATATAATTTCAGCACTATAAAAATCAAATCAAAACAAATAAATTAAACGAACATTGGTTGCGCGGGTGGTGATAACAATTATTATAATCAAGGTTGCGGTCTTGATATAACCACCTGACCCATTAATTACTTACATATGTCGGTATAAACTAAGAATTGTATAGTGTAGAAAAGGCAATTCATCCAGTAGACCGGTTTCGTCCTTATTGGGAACTCATCAAGTACTGGCCAGAATTTGCCGCTGACATATGTAAGTAATTAATGGGTCAGGTGTTTATATCAAGACCGCAACCTTGATTATAACAAATCAAAACAAAATTGTAAAATCTTTAGTCGGAGTCCACCAAAGAGATTGGAGTGAAACCGATGTTGAAATGCCAGTCACGATTTTACCTTGAATATGTATTCTGGATCGTAGGCAATGCAGTTATCCAGAAATCTGTCAAATGCCTTTGCAGATTTCCGAAGAGAATTATTAACCAGCGATCCAGCAACCGCTATAACAAGAGATTTCTAAAAAGCATAACAAAATAATTTCATAATAAAGAATATTTGTTAACTAATTTACAAAAATCGAGATGCATTTGGAGACGCACATGCGTTCATGTTATTTATTAGTAAAATTCGTGCAGAGAGAACGAACACAATTTTTAATGTTTAGTGCCGGTCTAAACTAAACTCTCTGGAAAATACAACACGCGACAAAGCAAAAAGACCAGTACCGCGCCTGGAGATCAAGCCCTGGATCATTTGGTTTAATGTCGTACAAGTTACCCCCTATGACTCATACATGAATGTATAAGCATATATAAACAGAGTTCCAGACCTCCTATAAAGTTGTTTCCAGAAATGCATATGCCGATAAATCATAATTTACCATGCCTCTTCAATGCATCTTGTTTATCTCTAGATTTCCACATATTCTCTCACGAGAAAATCTCTTGTTTAACAAGGATACGTTGCGACGTGATCAAATAAGCTAATTCGCGAGATTTTTCGCTTAGCTCCCCTACAGTTCCAGCCATCCACCGGATTTGTTTCGCTAGTCCGGCATGTAAAATTTGTAGTTGGACTCCTCAAACAATGCCACAACTAACGCAATCGACGTTCTATTACAAGGTTCGATGCCTAATGTACATAAAAAAGTGGCCGAACAGAACTGGCCATATCTATTCTTGCTTATTATAATCAAGGTTGCGGTCTTGATATAAACACCTGACCCATTAATTACTTACATATGTCAGTATAAACTAAGAATTGTATAGTGTAGAATAGGCAATTCATCCAGTAGACCGGTTTCGTCCTTATTGGGAACTCATCAGGTACTGGCCAGAATTTGCCGCGGACAGGATACGAACCTGGGCACGTCTGCTTCGGAATCTGGTGCTCTAACCACTGAGCTATCCTGCCGCACACTACACTACAAACAATTTTCAGTTATATACTAACTAATGTAACTTGGTTAGTCAATTTTTCCTTTAGGTGGAGCTCATATGGCATCCATTTAGACCCAAAGTTCCAACTAACCATGCCCAATCTGTCATTACTGAACAGACACCACATTACATGGGGAAATGGTATTGAAATTAACATTTATGTAATTAAACGAACATTGGTTGCGCGGGTGGTGATAACAATTATTATAATCAAGGTTGTGGTCTTGATATAAACACCTGACCCATTAATTACTTACATATGTCAGTATAAACTAAGAATTGTATAGTGTAGAAAAGGCAATTCATCCAGTAGACCGGTTTCGTCCTTATTGGGAACTCATCAAGTACTGGCCAGAATTTGCCGCGGACAGGATACGAACCTGGGCACGTCTGCTTCGGAATCTGGTGCTCTAACCACTGAGCTATCCTGCCGCACACTACACTACAAACAATTTTCAGTTATATACTAACTAATGTAACTTGGTTAGTCAATTTTTCCTTTAGGTGGAGCTCATATGGCATCCATTTAGACCCAAAGTTCCAACTAACTATGCCCAATCTGTCATTACTGAACAGACACCACATTACATGGGGAAGTGGTATTGAAATGAACATTTTTATAATTAAACGAACATTGGTTGCGCGGGTGGTGATAACAATTATTATAATCAAGGTTGTGGTCTTGATATAAACACCTGACCCATTAATTACTTACATATGTCAGTATAAACTAAGAATTGTATAGTGTAGAAAGGCAATTCATCCAGTAGACCGGTTTCGTCCTTATTGGGAACTCATCAAGTACTGGCCAGAATTTGCCGCGGACAGGGCTTAAACCTTGATTATAATAATTGTTATCACCACCCGCGCAACCAATGTTCGTTTAATTATATTCTTGCTTGTTATTTCTTGTGTTTACTCTGCATAAGAATTTAAAATTCAAGTATCAGACATTGCAAAATGTAACAATGCAAGCAGGCAATTTGAATACCTTTATAGTCACTCCACTCTACCCACTCTCGCATATGAAAATTCTATCTTCTACCCACCATTGCAGAAATTATCCAGTAGGCTGGTCTCTTCCTCATTGGGAACTCAACACGCATTTCCCTGAATTTCCTTTCTGCACAATACAATGCTTCGTTTATACTGACAAAGGTATGTGTATAATGGGCCAGATAATTGTATCTATTTCGCAACTTTGATTTTTAAGAAAAATGCCTAAATGTCTCGAAGTTAGCGCAAAAATAAAGCGAAATTTTCTTTTCGCGATATTATGTATTTGGAAATCGACAGATCGCGCATATACTCTATATTTGATATAATTGCTTGTCACTGATAAGCCATATTTCAATACAGACTGATAAAATACTGAATTACAGACAATAGAATACAAAAAACATAAAAATAAAAAGTAATAGTTTTGTGTTCAAGAATCACAAACCTTAAATCCAAACTCGTTATTTGGCAAAGATACATCGTAGCAGTCGTGATCTACCTCCATTTGTGATAAAACGTAACACGATTGCAATTCATCAGAATCGTCAATCGAATCACTATCATAACCGGTTTCTATATTCTGCTGGTTCAATGCTATGGCTTCTAGCACAGCATTTTTTAAAGAGATATCATCCCCCTCAAGCTTCTGCATTTTTTAATTATTCTCAGACACAGCTGATCGGTATTAAATATCTACTGCTACGGATAGAACAGATCTTGATTTCTGACTTGAACAGGATAAAACACAGCCAGCTATTTTTTTCAAATTAGTGTTGATGCATGAATCACCATTATGTTCAAAACCAGGCTCGATGCGAATTTATCGAAAAAGGTTAGTTATACCTAAAAAAATAAAAATCAATCTTTCCTTTTTAAATATTAAATATGAACTTTGAAAATTACTAAATTAAATTTAGAAAGCCTTTTACTTTAAATGAATTTTAAAAATGCCACGCAACAGTATGAGAACTTGCGATAGAGAATATTCCAATCTCGTGTGTAACCTAACTTTGTTACTATGTAACACGCGGCTCCGCGTTACAACCCAATGATGTTCAAGGTTGACAAATATAGTTATCTTTATGGTCAAATAGTCTAATTCTGGTTTTACGCAATATTTCTCGTAACTGAAATTTTAGCAACAATCTCTGTTAGTTTCAAGCAGTTTTAATTGAGATTTCTTGAACTGCAAATTTAATTGTAATTAATAGGTTTTCGGTTTAGAATAATAGACACCCGCGCGCAATACGCAGGTAACACGCAGTGGGTTTATGTGACTTAACGTTCAAATCCAGGATTTACATGTTTTGTGTGCCTTAACCATTTTTACAAAACTACTAACAGTTCAATTAAAACTCTCCTTTTTTATATATTTATTTCTCAATCATTTATCCGAAACCGTACAGTTCAGTGGATTTATGTGATTTAACACTCAAAACTAGCATACAGTGGATTATTGTAACAACGCAAAACTTAGTTTTAATTATAGTGTTTATTGTGACTACTTTCACACGATTTTTATCTTTGCTTTATAACATTTTGCTTAATAAAACAATGACTTGATGCTTGTGCCTTCTCACATCACCATTCAGTATAGGGCCATGGTTAATCATGAACGCGGATCGTAATAACAGCTACCAGATATTAGGTAGGAGGACAATATCGCACTAAATAGACAACTAGCCCGCAGAACCTCTTACATTAACTACAAAACCCTCCTACAACTAAATAACTTTCCAAAGAATTTTGTGTAAAGAAACCGTAAACCAACAAAATAATTATTATAACGATTCTTTTTAAAATTTAATGTATATAAAATTACCAAAAAGATATCGTTGCGACGTAAATATAACCAATCCCCTGGCTAAAATAGGTACTGATCAAATAAGGAAAATAAAGCTTTAGTTGCAAGTTATGCATTTTTATAAACATCAAATGAATTAAAAGATTGAAAGGATCTAAAAGGGGCCAAAGTCTTTTGCTAAAATCAGCGGGCCAAGTGTGTAATGTCATGTAGGCATGCATACTGCGCTTACTGGCGAAACGTCAATTTGATCTAGTATTACGTTTGAACCCCACCCTACATTCTGTCAAGCAATACTGCATAATCTATTATGCAAACTTTTATATATATATATATATATATATATATATATATATATATATATATATATATATATATATATATATATAACAGACCTTCTCTAGCTAGAAGATTGTTAGCAATCAAGGAAGCCCTTGCCTGTCTTCAAGGCTACGTTATTGATACATTAGTTTACATCATTATTACTTTTTTTAATATCCTAAGAAATTATAACAGAAATTATGGTACACGAACGTTATATATTGAACACGTTAAATGGTATTATTAATTATATGTCAGTATTAGTGGCATGAGACGGCAATTTATCAGAAATAGGCCGTCTGTGTTTCGTTAACAATGTTAAGTAGAGAGTATGATGAAAGACACGCTAAATAGATCACAGAAAAAGCTTGCGAGCAGCAGTTAATTGTAACGTGTCTGCACACTGTATGGTTAATCATCAATTGTCTGTGTTTTTAATTTACCAAGTAACAGTGATTTGTATTATGTCAGCACACTGCTGTAATCAACAGTAACGTGTGACTGACTCTGTGTGAAAGAAAACAGGGATACTTAAATCACTTACGCTAATTGAACATTGTTCTTAATAAATTGACCGAATAATCTACAATGATACACTAAAATATAGTTTTATAAAATTAGAAATTAAAATGCCTCTAGTATGCCTATGTAAATGTGCCTTGCTATATATATATATATATATATATATATATATATATATATATATATATATATATATATATATATCTGCATGTACATGTAAAGAAATAGTCCAATCAATTTCAAAGTCCATTTATAGCACATAATATGTATGATCGCTTTAATGCCTTCTACTAACATGATTTTGGAAACAAACGAAAACTCCACCAAATTGAGCAAAATATGTTATTCGTACATGACAATCAAAGATTTTTATGTAAACTGCTTTAAGCTACTGTTTACCACAAATAAAATAATGAAGTCGATAAACCAAAAACAGAATAAAACTATATCTGTAGCAAACGAAAATTCAACAATTATGTAAACTTCGAGTTTGCTAGCATTCAAATTTGTCAGTCATGTATGGGCTTATATAAGCAAATATGCGAACCAACATCTAAATCGTTTGAAAAGCCAAATGAATTCTAAATACAATAAAACAATCATTGCTTGCGCGGGTGGTGGTAAAAATTCTTCAAATCAAATTTGCGAGTTTGAAATAAACACCAATCTCCTTTTATTTAACCAGTTGTCGACTGATAGTAGTTTTGCAATGTTTTTCGACAACTGATTAAATACAATGGAACTGGTGTTTACCTCGAGCTCCCAAAATTGATTTGAAGAATTCTAAATATTTCTAATGGCACATTTACCAACTTCACATTGTCATTAATGAACTAACAAGCTTATATTTACCATTTCATATTAAAATGTTATTTAGTATTTTTATGCATGTGACAAAATATTTGTCACACACAAAATGCTTAAGCAGATTAAACAAGCAATGGTTTTGCGGGCAGTGATAAAATTTATTATAATCAAGGTTGCGATCTTGATATAAGCACCTGACCCATTAATTACTTAAATTTGTCAGTATAAACTAAGAATTGTACAGTGATACTGGATGAATTTTCCTTTTCTACACTATACAATTCTTAGTTTATACTGACATATGTAAGTAATTAATGGGTCAGGTGCTTATATCAAGATCGCAACCTTGATTATAATAATTGCTATCACCACCCGCGCAACCAATGTTCGTTTAATTATATAAATGTTCATTTCAATACCATTTCCCCATGTAATGTGGTGTCTGTTCAGTAAAGACAGATTGGGCATGGTTAGTTGGAACTTTGGGTCTAAATGGATGCCATATGAGCTCCACCTAAAGGAAAAATTGACCAACCAAGTTACATTAGTTAGTATATAACTGAAAATTGTGTGTAGTGTAGTGTGCGGCAGGATAGCTCAGTGGTTAGAGCACCAGACTCCGAAGCAGACGTGCCCAGGTTCGTATCCTGTCCGCGGCAAATTCTGGCCAGTACTTGATGAGTTCTCAATAAGGACGAAACCGGTCTACTGGATGAATCGCCTTTTCTACACTATACAATTCTTAGTTTATACTGACATATGTAAGTAATTAATGGGTCAGGTGTTTATATCAAGACCGCAACCTTGATTATAATAATTGTTATCACCACCCGCGCAACCAATGTTCGTTCAATTATATAAATGTTCATTTCAATACCACTTCCCCATGTAGCGTGTGGTGTCTGTTCGGTAATGACAGATTGGGGATGGTTAGTTGGAACTTTGGGTCTAAAAGGATGCCATATGAGCTCCACCTAAAGGAAAAATAGAAGTTACATTAGTTAGTATTTAACTGAAAATTGTGTGTAGTGTAGTGTGCGGCAGGATGGCTCAGTGGTTAGAGCACCAGATTCCGAAGCAGACGTGACCAGGTTCGAGTCCTGTCCGTGGCAAATTCTGGCCAGTACATGATGAGTTCCCAATAAGGACGAAACCGGTCTACTGGATGAATTGCCTTCTCTACACTATACAATTCTTAGTTTATACCGAAATATGTAAGTAATTAATGGGTCAGGTGTTTATATCAAGACCGCAACCTTGATTATAATAATTGTTATCACCACCCGCGCAACCAATGTTCGTTTAATTATATAAATGTTCATTTCAATACCACTTCCCCATGTACAGTGTGAGTGTCTGTTCAGTAATGACAGATTGGGGATGGTTAGTTGGAACTTGGGGCCTAAATGAATGCCATTCAATGTCATTCAATGCAGACCTAGTTAATCTGCATTTGAATAATTGTAACTGCCCTGTTACGCATTCATAAAATAAATTCATTATTCGTGTCACAGTGAAACATGCGGCCGAATACTCAGTGGGTTTCTTTCAAAATTCACCATGTATACATGCTTGAGGCATAACCAGTACGAGCAAGTATATATCGTGACAAATATCACAATGATGAAGTTCCCAATGGAGGGACGAAACGCGTCAGTGCGTTGAATGGCCTGGTCCAGTAGCTTTGTTATGTTGTTCGACGACTGGATGTAAATACAATGGGATTGGTGTTTACTATCAAGCTCGCAAACTTGATTTAAAGAATTGTTACCACCACCCCCGCAAACAATTATTGTTAAATTGTATTGCCTATATATGTATATGTGGCGAAAGCTACAAACAGTTAATGTTCGTGACTGCATATAAATTGTGCAGCCGACATTTCCAGTCAAGTTCAATGTATGCGAGACTGCTAGAGGTGAGAGCCGCATATCTAAATTTGATTTCCATATATATTCAATGCGGCTTGATCCTCGATAGTCAGTTTGCCGTCGTACTCTGATGATGATCATGGAAGGTCGAAAAGCGTCAGTGCGTTGCGGCTGGCGGTAGTTTTGTTATGTTGTTCGACGAGTGGTTAAATACAATGGGATTGGTGTTTACTTCAAGCTCGCAAACTTGATTTAAAGAATGAAGCAAATGATTGTTATTTTGAAAGACAGTCGACTTTAGATTTTTGCGATTAGTGTTATTGTACCAGGCTAGATCTATGAATATTTTTTTAATATTTTTACACTGAAACTACAAGAATTTTACCTGATTCCTGATTTGTTTCACGAGGCTGGTATTATCTATGACTACAGTTTCTCTCGAAATAATTCGGCACTCAATATGGAATAATTTAGTAAGTAGAAATTTCAATACAAAAAAATATGGATAGACGAGAAATCAAAGAAAAAAATCTTTCAAATGGCTACATTGATACTTTCGTGTATATGAAAATATTAATGAAGACATTAAAATGATGTTTCTTACTTCATAAGTATAGCAATAGTCATTAAAATGCTATTATTCTCTTGCTCTATTAATTATCCAAATTTTGTGTAGTGAGCTGTGAAGCGGCGAAGTTAATTGATCAAAACATTTTAAAATAATATCAAAAGAAAATTTTAACATGGTTAAATTGAAACTTGTGAAGCCTATAAAAGAACAGGTAATTGCGCAATATCCTGTTGTTGCAAAACCATTTCCATTAAACGAAAACGAAAATCGTAGCAGATGCGAAATAAGCATTTATTTCAAAAGAGACTAAGCATTACTTTTAATGAATAGATCAACCATTATTTAAAACATAATAAACAATCTGAACGATAACTGAAACGAAATTTGATCAGTTTCTGTTATTTATTTTGTCATTTTCTGCATTATAACGCGGCGGTTCTGGTAGCCGACACTGGTGGCGACATAAGTATGGGTCTGCAACACTCCACAAACCCACTATATATTTAATCGAGAAATGCAGGATTTTTGGAAATTGCTGCCATTTGTATAACTGAGATACTTTATGAGCTTATCTTTGTACTAAGAACGCAATGCCCAATACATTAAATATATATATATATATATATATATATATATATATATATATATTTATAATGTCCATACCTTTTTAATTTAACACAGTATTCTTATAATTAGGAAAACACAAATAACGAAGTGGATAAAGGCCATTTATTTCGTGAATACTAATCATCTCTTATACAATCATACATATTTATACATTTTGGGTTTTCAATTGATTATGCTAGTGTTAACAAATCTGACTCGTTTTTACTGCTGTTTCTTGTTTTGGCTAGTTGGTGAGTGTGTATGCGTGTTTGCACGTAAGGGTCATTCTCGCAGCATTGCAAAGTGATGTCTGAGATCTGGTCATTATTGTTTTGATAGCTTGAGAATTAACCATTTGTGCGCATTGTTCACTGTTACATATACAAGTGCTATTTTTCCCAGTATAGTTGATCGTTTCACCTTGTTGCGCAAAGTTGTCGTTTTCACATGGTAACAGCGCCATTGTGGATTGCAGTGTTAAACGCTCACATTGTTTGGAGACTTCTGTCATCGTATGCGCCTCTGTTATTTCCACTTCAGTTTGTTGCAATCCGATTGTACGTTTGTTGATTCTAGTCGAGGGCCTGTTTGTTCTTGGCTGGATATTAGTAGAGTGTTGTTGAATTTTGTTATTCTTGGCCAGTCGATAAGGATATCATGTTGATGAATCTTTTGAATATAAAGGTCAGGTGCTTGTTGTTTTATGTAAAGTGCTTCGTAGATAAATAATAATTTTTCGGATTTTGCTTTATGCAGAATTGTGAAATTGGTCGAATTGACAGGGTGCCCCATTGCCAATATATGATCGGAAATAGCTGATTTTCCTGACGGTGCCAAGCCTTTGTTAATCAATTTCTGTGACAAATGTTGATATATATATATATATAGGCATATATATATATATAATGTTAAGTATATATACCGCTGTTTGCGATCTAATGTTTCTAGATGCTTCCGATATTCTGTGAACAGATCTACACATACACACACACACATATATATATATATAGACACAGTCTCCGAAGAAAACATAGCCAAGTTGAAGCCCTGTCCGCAGCAAAATTCTGGACAGTCCTGGAAGTATTCCGAATGGGCATGTTAACGGTGTACTGGTTGAATAAACTTTTATCAATACTCAATGTCTTTTTTATATGAAGATTTTGACATTGCGACTTCACAGCCATATCACTACATATAAAACATGCCATACCTGTGAATGTTTCCAACAACAAGGCTTTGTAGATAAACAAAATGTCACTCTATTTGACTGTGTTATATCATTAATACGCATAACTATAAAAGATTGCGCCGCCCAACATGCACACATTTATTGACCAAATATTGCGCGTAATGCCGAAATTTACTGAAAAGTCTCCAGTAAGCACGAAACGCATGTGTATATGAGATTATAACTGTTGTTCTTCATGAATTTGTTATGTCCTACTGGTTCTATTAGATCTATTTTTTACTAGGTACGCGGTACTTACTATACAATTGCAAATTTTAGTTCTTCTTAACAAAAAATGTATGACTTTTATATATTTAATTTTATGATGCCATGATTAATAGGAAATATGCTGAATGGCATCGATCAAGGCTAGATTGTATGGATTTGCTGGAGTAAGAGTTTTTACGAAGTAGTTATAATTGTCAATTTTAGTGAACTATGACATACCTTCAAATCCATTGTGTTGGCAACATGAACCGACTCGGCAACCGTATTGTTGGTACTATGTAACATTTCGGAAACCATAGTGTTGTTATCAGGTACTGTCACAATAGCCATAGTGTTAGCACCAATTACAGGCTTGGTATATTTGTACTACATATAGTGATTTGATTTGTAGTCGCATTTTCGAAGACATTAAATGACGTTAGTTTCATTACTGCAAGTTTGCTCATTCGTATAGGAGATTGTACCCTCACTTTGCTCTACATTTATTGACTAAATATATAGTGCGTATAGGACGAAATACCAGCTCCGACTGATGAGTGGCCAGTAAGCAGGAAACGAATTTGCGCATAAAAATAAACGTTTCTTTCATGCTGTCTTCTGTTTATCCTTCTGGTCAAATACAGTTTGTGGCGGAGAAGAAATATATATAAAATTATGTATTAGGTATAGTGCACCTAGTAACAAATTAGTTCCATTAAGACCAGTAGGATTAACTATAGGAAGCATAAACAGAGATTATAATCTTGTGCACATTCGTTTTGTGCTTACTGGCGACCCATCAGTAGGAACTAGTATTATTCCCTTTATCCACTAATATATTTATGTTAGGAATGTGGGAAAATAGGACGGTACAATATCCTAGACGAATGTGTAAACCTCTAGTAGTAAAGCTAACATCATATAAAGTCTCGACAATACGACTTAAACGCTAACTCACTCTATATGAAATATATTGAGCCTGTAAAGGATATCAAATCTATGGCTATTGTGTCAGTTTCCTATACCAACATTATAATACCGAAAAAGTACATGATATTAGTACTATGGTTGTCGAGTCGGTTCATGGTACCAACACGATGAATTTCAATGTATGCTATTGTTCACTAAAATTGAGATATACAAATATTTTTTAACAGCTAATACTACAGTGCTTCCACAAACTCTGGCCTTGATCTATATCAGTTGTCACATTTCGCGGCAATCATGGCAGGATTCAATTAGAAATATAACAGTTAAATACTGTTTCTGTCGGATAACTAATATATATGCAATTATGTGTTGCGCAAATATATTATATATATATATATATATATATATATATATATATATATATATATATATATATATATATATATATCGTCTCCTTCCGATAGGTCATACAGGCACGAAGGAATATACACCAGATTATACGTTCCGTTCATGCTGTCTTTGGTTTATCCTTCTGGTTATGATTGAACTATTTTGTTACTAGTTGCACAACACCTAATATACAATTGCATATATAACATTTTGGGACAATGTACCGACTCGGCAACCATAGTGTCAGTACCATGCACCTTTTCGGTACTATAATATTGGTATCGACTACTGGCACAACAGCCATAGATGTGATATCATTTACAGGCTTATTATATAGAGTAAGTCCGTGTTGACGTTGAATTGTCGAGACTTTATATAGTGATAGTTTTACTACTGCAGGTTTACACATTTTTCTAGGAAAATGTGAAGTCCTATTTTCCCACATTCCTCGCCCAAACATATATTGGGTAAAGGGCGTAATACCGGCTCCTACTGACGAGTCGCCAGTAAGCACGAAACGAATGTGCATGAGATTATACTTTCCGTTCATGCTGTCTTTGGTTTATCCTTCTGGTCACAACTGAACTAATTTGTTACTAGGTTCGCAACACCTAATACATACTTGCATATATATTAGTT